>MU750749.1:76080-113487 GCA_026770625.1 Nicotiana glauca | reverse complement strand
AATTTTTACTTAAAATATTTGAACCGAGTTTCTTTCGTATTTGCTTTATTCTACTTGCTATTATAGCCTGTGCCGATATAGAAAAGTATGTTAGTTGCTCCTAATTGCTTATTTGCTTAATTTGCCTTAATTGAAATTATGTGGAGCATGTAGGCCAGAATTATTTGTTGCTTTGTATTGTTGTACTTCAATTTTTGAATATTTTCTGATTTTGGTTGTGCATTTACATTGGGACTACGGGTTTGATTCCCGGGAGCCCCCCTTGTTTGTTTACTTTGGGACTACGGGTTTGATCCTTGGGAGATCCCCCTGCACATTTATATTTGGGACTACGGGTTCGATTCCCGGGAGATCCCCCTGCACATTTATATTTGGGACTACGAGTTAGATTCCCGGGAGACCCCCCTGCATATTTATATTTGGGACTACGGGTTAGATTTCCGGGAGATCCCCCTGCACGTGTTATGTTCTAAGACTAAGAGTGCGGGATACCAAGAGATCCCTGGCACATAAATGATTATATATTGTGGATATCAAGAGATCCTAGAATTTTTTATTGAGGATACCAAGAGATCCTCGGGATACCAAGAGATCCCCGAATTATTATTGAGGATACCAAGAGATCCTAGAATTATTATTGAGGATACCAAGAGATCCTAGAATTATTATTGAGGGTACCAGGAGATCCTCGGGATATCAAGAGATCCCCGAACGATTTATTTAGGATACCAAGAGATTTTCGGGATACCAAGAGATCCCCAATGATAAAATCCAGTTATGGCTTGTATCTCTATTCATTGATTGTGTTTGTTCTATGTTACTGTTTTACTTATTTTCTTATTGGATTTATGCTGTGATTATACTCATATTGTCTCCTCATTATCATACTGATTATTATGTTTTATCTCAGTAAGGCCCTGACCTTCCTCGTCACTACCTAACCGAGGTTAGGCTTAGCACTTACTGAGTACCGCTATGGTGTACTCATGCCTCTTCTGCGCATGTTTTTTATGTGCAGATCCTGGTACTTCCGGCCGGGCGCACTATTAATGATCCAAGAGACATCTACCAGAGACTTTGAGGTATATCTGCCACGTCTGCAGACCATGAGTCTCTATCTTATTCCAGCTGTAGTATTTGACTTTCCCCTTTCTTTCGGTTGTGTAGACATTTCAGAGTTAGAGCCGTATCATATACTTTAGTAGCCTGTGTTGCCCATGGGATTTCGGGTTTTGGGATTTTTGATTCAGAAATTTTAGTGTTAAAGTGTATGTGCCAAGAGACAAGTTATATACATTTCCTTATGTTATTTAACTTTTAATCTAATATTTTCGTATCAGTTGTTACTTCCGCACTGTTAAGCTTACCTGGTCATCGTGACTGGGTGCCGTCATGACATGTTCACGGATGGTGAACTGGGGTCGTGACAATTACCGCCAATTGAACAAGGTCACCATCATGAACAAGTACCCGTTGCCTCGTATTGATGATTTGTTTGACCAACTGTAGGGAGCTAGGGTGTTCTCTAAGATTGACCTGAGGTCAGGTTATCATCAATTGAAGATTCGGGACTCGGATGTTCCGAAGACTGCATTCAGGACTAGATATGGCCACTATGAGTTTCTGGTGATGTCTTTCGTCTTGCCTAATGCCCCAACGGCATTTATGGATCTGATGAATCGGGTATTCAGGCCTTATATTGATTCCTTTGTTATCGTCTTCATTGGCGACATCTTGATATACTCACGTAGCCTGGGGAGCACGAGCAACATTTGAGGGTAGTGCTTCAGACCTTGCGAGAGCAGAAACTATATGCTATGTTCTCCAAGTGTGAGTTTTGGCTTGATTCAGTGTCATTCTTGGGGCATGTTGTGCCAGGAAAGGGTATTGTCACACCTCCTTTTTCTTGCACCCCGTAAGGGCGTAAAGGAGTTTTTCCACTTAAAGGACAATCAGAACAAGATTTGTTATTAAATTTTAGAGTCGCCACTTGGGAGATTAATGGTGTCCCAAGTCACCGGGTGAATCCCAAACCGAGGAAAATTATGACTCTGTTAACAGTCCGCGAACAAGAAATTCGGGGAAGAAATTCTGTTAACCCGGGAGAAGGTGTTAGGCATTCCCGAGTTCCGTGGTTTTAGCACGATCGCTCAACTGTTTTATTTGATTTTATCTGATTTCAAAACATGTTCTACCTTGTGTGCCTTTTATTAGTATCCCGCTTTTATTTTTATTTTAATAAGAATTGCAACGTTGTGAAAATGCGTTTCGAACCACGTTGCACCAGTGCATCCATGGTTGTCAACCCATTTCGAGTCTGTTGAGATTTGGATTTGGGTCACATAAATGTGCACCCGTATTTAAGAAATTAAGATTATTGGAAATGCGCCTAAAGTGACTAACGCGTTATTATTTTTGGGGAAGGCCTTGAAATTCGCTAAACGGCCCTCCTGAATTCTAAGTACTTTGAATACAGCATTTATTGAGGGCCCCACAATTTATATGTTTTGTCTGACGAGGCTCGTCTCATTTTTTATTTAAATGCCATCCTAGAGCAAACTACAATTTTTATTTAAATGTCTCTAAAGAATCCTAGTTACTTAATAAAACTCGGGCTTCAAGTTCAAGTCCGGATTCAAACAAAAGGGCAAGCCTTTTAGTTTGAACCCGCTACCTAACCCGAAAGCCCAGATTTGTGTTATTTCTTTCATTTTTCTTTTTGTTAGTTGAATGGGCAGGAGTGGGCCCAGTCCAATCCTGGCTGTTTTCTCACAATCGGGCCTTGAAATTGGCATAGAAACTTGTGGGCCTTTGGCTAATGTACACATAGTCAGTTTTTTTTATAACGCCATGCCAACTGTGGGATTTTTGGCTTATGGACTCCCAGGCCCAAATCCTATTTAAGCGCAAGGCTGCCAGGTCCAAATACAGCTATATCTTTGATTTTCATATGAGTTTCCCAACAGCCAATTAAGTTCACAGTTGTTCTTTAATAGAAGACTGATTTAGATTTCAAATATCGACTATTATTAAATGCCCTCAAACCTGATTATCATTGAGACATACAATTCCTATATTTTGCCAAACGTATACTAAATTTCAATCAATACATTTCATGGACTATTTTGTATGACTTAAAACTATAGATGAGCTGTTAAGCTATTTCTACAGATGAACTAATATGAACGACCAATTCATTCTGAATCCAGTTTCGAATTAGTAGCTTATTTGAATTTAACTTTACATGGACATAATAACTACACTTGAATTAAACGTACTTAATGCTTATCATAACACCTTAACACTTTATTAGCTATCACAGGTGCATGTTTATGGTTTCAGCACCAATTTCAGGTTGGTAACAGGTTTTCAACACAAAAAATGAACTCATATTAGAGGTCAAGCTATATTATGGCTAACACTAGATAAAAGCTTCAGCTAAGGACCAAAATCAAAACACACTGAGAATCTAACTATTTCTATTACACTGAGAATCCAATTATACAGCCAGTTATTCAAAACGACAAGAGTCCTAATTTGTCAAGTTCTAACTATTGCTACTACACGACCTAACATGAAGGCTAATGTACGCATAAGCAAAACAGAATAGAGAGGAAATCAAATGAGCTTGGATCTAAACATATTTCCTTAAAACTTTCAACTCCAATGCAAGGTTACATCAGCATATTCATTAGTGTACCTAGAAATTGAAATTCAACAAGAAGAGAGGAGGATCATCAGCTGATCAAGCAGTTAGCAAGGTCAAGTAGCAATTTAACAGCCTCAAGGCAATCATAGCATTCAGTTTGAAGTCCCAGCAATGAAGTATCAGCAAACAGACCCAAAATCGACTAAATGCACCAGTTTATACTTGAAATCAATCTAGAACTCTTTAACAAACTTCAACAGTCGAATTTTAAGCTAACTAATGCCAAATCAAACCAAAATCTTAGTAGCACAGTATTTTTTGAGTTTTCAGCTGTTTTTCTCTATTTTCTTGTTTGTTTTGATTTTTGGTTTTTTTGAAGATCCAGATCTAGAGAATTTTGAATTTGAAATTCAAATTGGAGTTGACTAGGACTTGTGAAAGTGGGGGGAATTTTCAGAGCTTCCAACTTGTTATTCAAGGCACTATTCAGCCTTTTTATAGGCCAAAGGAGGGGCAGCCCTCACATTTTTGTTTTCCGTATTAGTCCCTCTTTATTTTCAGCTTTAGCCCCTTGTTTACTAACTTGTTAACCAAGTAACTACACCTATCCTTTGCAAATTACCTGAAAGCCCCCATCTAAAAGTTCCTAGGGAGTTCTACATAATTCCTGTGGCTACCAATTACCCACAACGCCCTTGAATTCATTCAAAATTACTAAACTAATCTAGTCAGCTATATCCAACCCTCCTAGAGCTAATTATCTTGCCAATGAATCTTGAATGATAACTAAACTAACTTAATTAAACTTACAAAAATACTAATTCAATCAAATACTAACTACTGAACACTTACTAACAAATACTAATTTGAACACGAAATTAATCAAATGAAGACTAACTAGTTCTAATCAAAAGGCCATCAAATGAGCCATTTATTATCATAATGAAAACAACCATATCAAAACCGACTGAGTCTAATTAAACTAACGATTAATGAAATTATCACTTGAACGTTCCAAATAACATCCATGAAACACAATTAATATCAGAATTATCCTAATTAAAAATTAGAAATATAACAAGAGAATAGAAATCAATGAAAATAGGTTCAGAACATCTAATTAATTAAGAGAAACACTGAGAAACATAAGGAGACTGACCGGCCATGTTCAGATTTGAGATTAAACCTTAACCAGTGAAATTTGAACGCCATAGACCTTGAATTCATCACGAGGGAACCCCGGGGACCATATGGTATCAAGTTGGCGAATTTTGGGAAAACTAGAGTTTTGGCCGGATTTTGAAAATGATATTCGA
This sequence comes from Nicotiana glauca, assembly GCA_026770625.1. NCBI lineage: Eukaryota > Viridiplantae > Streptophyta > Magnoliopsida > Solanales > Solanaceae > Nicotiana > Nicotiana glauca. The sequence goes on along the minus strand of MU750749.1, from coordinate 108,522 downwards.
ATAGTTTGGGTAATATTTGAGGGATGGGGTTTGGGAAATTTGAAAGAGGAGGTTATGACGATTCTACGGTGTTAATTTGGTAAGGTTTGGATGGTTTTGCATTTTTGCCGAAAAACTTCGATGCAATATTCGACCACTTCTAGCTACATTCGAGGGACGGGACTTAGGGGATTCGATAGAGGGGGGTTAGGTGGTCTTATGGTGTTAATTTGGTGGCGATTGGGTTACTTTGAGTTTTGGCCAGAGATTTTAATTGGAGATTCGACGGCCTAGGGTGGGTTTTGAGGGAAATCGATGGTAGATTTGGATAGAGGAGGATGAGGAGAATTAGGGGTGTGATTTTGGAGTCGTTTGGAGCTCCGCGCAGGCGGCGCACGGCAGAAGACGGCGGAGATACTGTGGTGTTACAGAGGGGGGAGTACGAGGAAGAAGATGTGTGTTCGTTAGGGTTTGGAATAATTTTGGACACTTTTATGATTAATTGAGAGAAGCCATCAGCCGTTGGATTGTGGGAAATCAATGGCCCAGATTTGAGGACACCCAAACGGCGTCGTTTGGGCGTCTGAGAGAGTGGACCTGGTAGGGGGTTAGTTTGGGCCTGGGCGTGGGGTGATTTGGGTTTTCAGGGATTTGTTTTGTTTGGGCTTGGGCAATTTTGGCCCAAATTGGTCTTCTTATTAAGACATCTTTTCTTTAATTTATTTTCTTTTGTTTTCTTCTTTTTATTTTTGTTTTCCTTGGTATTTTTCATATTTATATTTTTCTAATTTTATTAAAATATAAAAAATTAAAATGAAACCTAATCTATTTCCAACATTAAGCTAATTGATTCCTAAAATTACTTAAAATCTATTTCGCGATAAATTCAACAATTAACAATTAAAAGTGCAAAGAAACTATTTTTGTTATTTTCTTCATATTTTGCTCTAAAGCAAGTTAACCCCTAATTAATCCTAAAATATGAAATTAGATCCTAAATGCAAATGTATTTTTGTATTTTTCATATGATTAAAAATGCGCAAATAAAAATGCAAACAATTAACAGAAAATGACACGAAATTCAAAAAATTGTAAAATAATGAAAAAATTATTTTGTTTGAATTTTGGGAATAATTTGTTTAGGGAAAAAATCACGTGCTCACAAGTATTAAGGTGGATCCCAAGAAGATTGAGGCAGTTTAGAGCTGGCCACGTCCCGCTTCAGTGACCGAGATCAGGAGTTTCCTAGAATTAGCAGGTTATTATCGACGATTTGTGCAGGGCTTTTAATCTATTGCTTCACCTTTGACCAGATTGACCTAGAAGGGTGATCCATTCCATTGGTCCGGTGGCTGTGAGGAGAGCTTTCAGAAGCTCAAGACTGCTTTGACTACGACACCAGTTCTTGTGCTGCCTCCGGTGCAGGGATGTATATGGTGTATTGTGATGCTTCACGCGTTGGTTTGGGATGTGTGTTGATGCAGAACGGGCAAGTTATAGCTTATGCTTTGCGTCGGTTGAAGATTCATAAGAAGAACTACCCTGTGCACGATCTGGAGTTGGCAGCGATTGTTCATGCTCTTAAGATTTGGAGGCATTATTTGTATAAGGTTCCTTGTAAGGTTTATACCGATCACCACAGCTTGCAACATCTATTCAAGTAGAGGGAACTTAATTTGAGGCAGCGTAGGTAGCTTGAGTTACTAAAGGATTATGACATCACCATAGGCGAATGTGGTCGCGGATGCTTTGAGCAGAAAGGCGGAGAGTATGGGTAGCTTGGAATTCATTCCAGCAGAGGATATGCCCTTAGCTCTGGACATCCAGTCCTTGGCTAACAGACTTGTGAGGTTGGACATTTAAGAGTCCAGCCAAGTTCTAGCATGTGTGGTTGCTCAGTCCTCACTACTGGGGGAGATTAAGGCTCGATAGCTTGCTGATCCACATTTGATGGTTCTCAGAGAGACGGTACTTCAGGGAGGTACCAGGGAGGTTTCCATTGGCGATGATGGCATTTTACGACTCCAGAATCGTCTATGTATTCCTAATATTGATAGTCTGAGGGAGAGGATTCTAGAGGAGGCACACAGTTCACGATATTCTATCCACCCGGGGGTTACAAAGATGTATCGTGATTTGAGGCAGCATTTCTGGTGGCGGGGGATGAAGAAGGACATAATGAAGTATGTGACTAAGTGTTTGAATTTCCAACAGGCCAAGTACGAACACCAGAGGCCAGGTGGCCTACTCCAGCAGATGCCCATCCCGGAGTGGAAGTGGGAGCGCATCACTATGGATTTCATAATTGGGTTTCCGCGATTTTACGGAAGGTTGATTCAGTGTGGGTCATTGTGGATAGGTTGATCAAGTCGGCCCATTTCATTCTTGTGGCGACTACCTATACAGCGGAGAGATATGCTCAAATTTATATTCGGGAGATAGTTCGATTGCACGGTGTGCCGATTTCCATCATATCAGAAAGAGGCCCTCAATTCACTTCCCATTTCTAGAGATCCTTGTAGAGTGAGTTGGGGACTCGTGTAGAGCTTAGCACAACATTCCATCCTTATACCGACGGACAGTCAGAGCGGACAGTGCAGATCTTGGAGGATATTCTTAGAGCATGTGCGATTGATTTTGGAGGGCAGTGGGATCAGTTCTTGCCTTTAGCGGAGTTTGCACACAATAACAGCTACGAGTCCATCATAGAGACGGCCCCGTACGAGGCATTATATGGTAGACATTGTCGTTCTCCTATCGGGTGGTTTGAGCCTGGTGAGGCTAAGATACTTGTCACAGATCTAGTACAGGATGCCTTGGATAAGGTAAAGTTGATTCAAGAGAGGCTTCGCACAGCTCAGTCCAAACAAAAGAGCTACGCGGATCAGAAGGCGCGGGATGTATCATTTATGGTTGGTGAGAAGGTTCTCTTGAAAGTCTCGCCCATGAAGGGCATTATGAGGTTCGGGAAGAAGGGCAAGTTAAGACCAAGGTTTATTAACCCCTTTGAGGTGTTGAGGCGAGTTGGGGAGGTTGCTTACGAGCTTGCTTTACCCCCTAGTTTATCGGGAGTTCACATATTTTTTCATGTTTCGATGATTCAGAAGTATCATGACGAACTATCCCATGTGTTGGACTTCAGCACCATTCAGTTAGACGAGAGTTTGAGCTATGAGGAAGAGCCAGTTGCTAATATTGATAGATAGGATCGCCGACTGAGGTCCAAGAAGATTTCTGCAGTGAGAGTCCAGTGGAGGGGCCAACCGATCGAGGAGGCGACCTGGGAGTCCGAGGAGGACATGTGGAGCAGATATCCCCACTTATTCAACAGTCCAGATACCTTTCTATGTCAGTTCGAGGACGAACATTTGTTTAAGAGATGGAGAATGTAACGACCCAAAAAATCATTTTTCCTTTTAGAGCTCTGTTCCCCTAAATAAAGCCTGCCGCACTTGCTTTGGATAATTTACGACTTGTGGGGGCGATTGGTTCAGGAGTTGGAAGGGTTTTGAGTTAAAATATATCCATTTGCTTCTTTGAGATTTCTTAAAGAGACCAAGTTTGACTTCGGTCAACATTTTGAGAAAATGGACCCGGATTCGTGATTGGACAATTTTTGAGGGTCCGTGGGAAAATATGGGACCTGGGCGTATGTCCGAAGTCGAATTCCTAGGTCCCTAGCCCGAGTAATGAATTTTTATCTAAAATTGTTTAATTGAGGTTTTAAGGAATTAAAGAAACTAAGTAATCATTGATTCCCTAGGTATCAGGCTCAGATTTTGGTTCCGAAGCTTGGTACAGGTCCTTAATGTTATTTAAGACTTGCCGGTAAAATTTGGTATCAATCCGAGTAGTTTAAGGGTGTTTTGACCCGTTAGAAGAGAATTAAGAACTTGAAGTTCAATAGTTTGATCCATTTGGTTTTAAGGCATGATTCCAAGATTTAGCGTCGTTTTGGGAGTTCCGAGGGTTCGATTAGGTCCGCCTCGTGATTTTAGACTTGTCGGTATGTTCAAGCGGGGCTCGGGAGCCCCCGAGCATCAAACGTGCGAGATTCGAGCGAAATTAGAAAGTTGAGGAATAGCTGAAGCATTGCTGCTTCTGTCATAACCGCATCTGCGGTTCTTGGACCGCAGAAGCGGGACCACAGATGCAGTCAGGCCTTTGCAGAAGCAGCCAAAGGTAGGCCCATGGAAACCGCAGAAGCGGTCATGAAACTGCAGAAGCAGTTCCGCTTAAGCGGAGGTTCGGCCGCAGAAGCGGTCCAACCAAATTGGGCTAGAACCATAGAAGCGTCCCAAAACCACCGAAACGGTTGCCGCAGAAGCGGAAAAGGCGCTGCATAAGCATAAATCGCTGGGGGCATAGAGTTCATTTACTTCGAACTCAAACACCATTTTTCATTTTACACTCCACACTTAGGCGATTTGGAGGCTTCCAAAGAGAGGGTTTCAACATAGTACTTTAAGGTAAGTTACTCCCCTTCATTATTAGTTTAAATAAACACTAAAAATTAGATAAAATCAAAGGGTTAGAGCTAGACCTAGGATTTTAATAAATTAAGATTTAAGCATGAAATTTGTTATGCAATGGACTAGAATTTATATAGTATTGATCCTTAGGTGGTAGAGAACAATTTCCTTCGAAAAATATCAGAATCCGAGAACGTGGGCTCGGGGTTGGAATTTAGGAAACTTGTGAAAAGGGTTGGGAAATTACTTAGATAGTTAGAATTTGACCTTTTAAGCCTTTATTGACTAGTTCTTACCTATTTTAACTAGTTTGGAATTGTTCGGCTTCGAAGTAAGGGCTTGGGCTTGTTCTTGTTTTTGGAAGTGTGGTTTGGAACGAGGTGAGTCTCCTTTATAACCTTGTAAGAGAGAATTTTTCCCATAGGATTTATAATCGAATAATTATTGCTAAATGCGGGGGCTAAGCACGCTCTAGGTGACTAGAATCCGTGCGTAGCTTACTATGATAATTGTTCGGCTAGTTTAGGACCCACACCATGCTTGTTTGAGTAAATATTTATATTATCTTGTTATTCCGAGCACCTAGGATATGCTAGAGATTTATAAAGGGAATAAAAACATGCTTGTATAATTGTTGAAGTCTTGCTTAGCAATAATGACTATTGGTGTGCCTTGTATGTATATTTGATATTTTCTTCTTATTTGTGGATCGGGCCAATCGCCTCGGTATGAATAGATGAATCTATAGGCGCGCCGTCGATCCTCGGCAAGTTCACAGTTTATTTTGTTGGATCGGGCCATCGCCTCGGCATATTTGCGCATGCTTATATAGCTTTTCCTAAGAATGTTAAAATTTGTATTGTTTTTCATGGCCGAAGTAAATTGATAATTGTAACTGTAGTAATTAATTAATCAGAATCCTAGTGCGAATGTGACTTAAATGCCTTGTTGTAAATTATTGCGTATTAAAGATTTTTGATTGTTAAAATTATACTTATAATATTATCTGACCCTAGTGAGTATCAATTCGACATCTCGTCTCTACTTCTTCGAGATTAGACAGGATACTCACTGGGCACATATTATTTTTGTACTCATGCTATGCTTCTGTACTTAAATGTACAGGACCTGAGGCAGGTGGATCTGGTTATTACTCTGGTGCGCATCCGTTAGCGGACGTGAGACTTCTACGGTGAGCTGTTTTCCCTCCATGTCAATCCGCAGCCTAAGAAGTCTCTCTTTTGTATTTCTATTTCTGTCTATTTGGATCCGGACAGTAGGGCAGTATGATATTCTTTTGAATGTATACTTTACTAGTTGCCCGTAGTTTGTGACACCGGGTTCTGTTACACACTTTGGTAGACGATTATTTTGGGGTTGCAATTATTTTATTACAGTAGTTATCTCTTCTGGTTTAAATTCAACGTTGAGTGTTTACTCCGCTTATTTTTAATCAAAAGCAACATAAGAAATTTTAGTGATGTTTCCACAATGGCTTGCCTGACAAGGGAGTCATGCGCCCTCATGACCTATTGTCGAAATGGGTCGTGACAACTCTATTAAATAATATCACAACATGATAAAGTAAGAGTTTTTGTTGCTTTACATAAGTCATGACAGAAATACAAATACCATTAAATATGATTAGTGGCTTCCATAAAGTTCATAAGCTTCATATAAGATATCAATGACTCTTGGTTATAATTCACTAAAACATGATGGAAACAAAAATATCTAAATCACAAATAATCCTTTTTCCCCGGTTTATCCTGTTTATGTCTGAGGAATGACCAAATTATAATATAAATTGAAGCAATTGTGTAGTCACGACTTCCATAACAGTAGAGATATATGATTTTGTTTACACATTAAATACATATATATAAAAATAAACAAATTATACGAAGAATAGAGCATGCCGGTTTGAAAAACTTAACAAAAAGAGAAGAAAAAATAACTTAGTAAGATAACAATAGATTTTTAATACCTTTTTATCTTGTAGAACCAATTCAATCGAGAAATTAGTATCTGCGTTGTAATGATCTGATACTTCCTATAGACCGACAATCAACTTCCATTGCATTTTTAAAATTGTTATATCCTTGATGAAGTCATCATGAATAGCCATATTTTCAATGACTCTTGGTTACAATTCACTAAAACATGATGGAAACAAAAATATCAAAATCACAAATAATCCCTTTTCTCCAGTTTATCCTCAAGGTGTCTGAGGCATGACCAAATAATAATATAAATTGAAGAAATTGTGCAGTCACGGCTTCAAAGACAGTAGAGTGATATGATTTTGTTTACACTTTAAATACATACATATAGAAATAAATAAATAAATTATACGAAGAATAGAGCATGCCGATTTGAAAAACTTAACAAAAGAAGAAGAAAAAAACAACTTAGTAAGACAACAATATATTTTTAATACCTTTTTATCTTGTAGAACCAATTCAATCGAGAAATTAGTGTCTGCATTGTAACGATTCAGTACTTCTCACCAACAGAAAACCCAAACTTTCAACTTCCATTGCATTATCGAAATTGTTATATACCGTGAATGACCATATTTTACATAAGCGATATGTTACAACCAAAATCCAAAACGGTATTTAGCCACAAATGGTGTAATCACTGCCAAGCTCGGTTTGTATCACGACCAAAATCAAAGTTGATGGGTGGTATCAAGTTTTTATGCCAACGTCTCTTGAGTTTGCAGATGGCTATGGAGTATAGTGGAAGTGGATGTCGTGGGTCTCAATCATGGTAGATAGTTGAGAGATAACTTTAGGTTTTGCAGAATTTTTTTAGGGAAATTGGTATCTAAATATAAAAATTATAAATAATAATAATCTAAAATCAATTTCCTTTTTAGAGAGAAAAAACGTGTCCTTGTGGTGCCATGTAAAATAAGTTATTTTTCAAAAAAAAAACAAAATTCTGAAATTTTAAATTTAAAAAAAACCGTGTGCTATAAATTTTTTGAATAAATTTGAAACTCCAACAAAGTTGGAGAATTGTCCAAAAAAGTTATTGTGTCAATTTAATATTATGCCACTTGTCATCATAATATTTCTTTGCCTCTCCTATTATATATAAACAAGTTTCAATTATCACACGAATATAAACCAAGAAAATTTTAAAAGAAAGAAGGGATTAGGGTTAGGTAGAAAAAAAAAATTATCCCCGTCGAACAGTAAGTGATTCGTAATCATATGTGTTTACCCGAGCTTGAGACATACTTAATGAAAATCAGGAATTGATAGTTGCTGACTAAGAAGGTTGTATGGGTTCGAATTTGGTCGGTCACGTCTCAAAGGTGGCACGACCAATCGCTAGGCACTTACGTGCCAGTATAGAGGGAGGGGGCGAACCGGGAAGGAAATGAGGGACGTCATCGTTGGCTTCATTATAAAATATACTTCTTATTTTGTCATTCTGGTGATAAGTAAAGGATTCTCCATTATATAAGGGGGATCAAGGCCTTGTAATAGGGGACAGTTCTTTGGACAAGAAATACAAATTTGCTCTCTCTCTCTCTCTTTCTCTCTCTCCCTCTCACTCTCTCTCTCTACTGGTCTATCTTCTCTACTGTTGCAATTCTATTTTTTCTAAAACTATCCTAGGGTTTATTATTTTTGACTACAATTTACCCCTTCATCTTTATTGATTGATTTGCTTAAAAAGAGTTTACCATCTTTTGAATCAAACAATTTGGCACCGTCTGTGGGGATTTCCATAGTCAAAATCATAGTTCTCATCTAGGATATTAAAAGCAACGATCACTATTCTTCATACCCCATAAGAACCAACAATGGAGGAAAAATAAGCAAGGTTGAAAATGATAGCAGATGTCTCAAACAGCCACTTAGGCTCCCTCGACGAAGCCAATAGGGAAGATACCGAGAATATAATACCAAGCGATACACCGGAGAGGGAGATCTCACCCTCTTCACATGGGGATCGGATAGTCTTGCATGAGAGAGGAGCTTCCATGTCTACGGCAAAAGAAATACCACCAGCAACCAAAATGCTGCTAAAGGAATGGTTGACGAGCGCCCTAAGAAACATGCTCGAGAAACCCCTTCAGGGAAATGCTGAAGATTCACCAACGGTAAAAATTGTAGCCGGACCCTACATAAATGAGCAACACCCACACTATCATTGATACAAGTGGTGATGCACTCGCAACCATCCTAAAGAAAATGGAAAAAATGGAAAACGAGAACAAAGTACTTCGTGATCAAATAAAAGAGCACCAAGAAATGGTTGACAAAATAACTGGCGCCCCTAAGCTGCTACCAAAACACGATGTGGGAAGGTTTGTCGAACAACCGTACAGTGAGGAGGCTGCTCCTTACCTCATCCCTAAAACCTTTAAAATGCTACCATACCTGAAAATATACGACAGGACCACAGATCCAGAATATCATCTAATCCATTATGTCATCGCAATAAAAGGCTTTGACAGGAGGAGCATTAATATGGTATTCATAGTTACCAGTACAGTCGATATCGACATTCGAGGAGATGGCAAACAAATTTACCACCGCTCATGCAGGAGCAAAGAAGGCTGAAGCTAGGGTCTACGACATCTTCTCCATCCGACAAACAACGGGCGAGTGACTTCGAGATTTCCTGGCCCGATTCAATAGGGTGAGAATGGGACTGCCAATAATGTCAGAAGGAATGGCGGTCACAGCCTTCCAAAATGGGTTGAATAGGAACTGATCGAAAGCAACAAAGAAATTGCTCAGCAAACTTATGAAGTACCGTCCCATCACATGGGAAGAGATCCATAATGCCTACTGCACCGATGTAAGGGCAGATAAAGATGATCTTAATAGTCCAACTCAACGGCTAATGTCAGTCCAGGTCGAAGAAAGAAGAGATCGATGTGATGACAGAAGAAGGGACCAGCCCCCACATTTCAATCGAGAAAGGCATCAGCCTTACATCAGAACCTCCAACCCGCTACCTCTGAGATATGCAGACGCCATGCTACGACACACGACACCCCTTCGGAATGAAAGAGGTATGCCTCCACTATTATCTACTAATAACTTTTGCATTTCCCCTAAGAAATAGTGTACGCACTGGAAAAGCTAGGAACAAAGGTGCAGTGTCCGCCAAAAATGAAATCCGACCCAAATGCAAAAAGGTCAAACGTCCTCTACAAATTCCACCAGGAAAAGAGGACACAAAACCAAAGATTGCATAGGCCTGCGACAAGAGGTGTTCAGAATGCTAAACCAGGGGTACCTAAAGGAACTTCTCAATGATAAAGGAGGGCTAACTTTGCCAGAGGACGAGACCCCTCTCAAGGACGTCCAAAACTGCCATCACCAGCACACACCATACAGATGATTATCGGCGGCGACGACAAGTCGGTGATCATCCAAGTGCAGTTCACCACCACACATAAACTCAAACGCACGGTCGCCTAATGGTATGATTACTTCAAAAATAGTATCATCTTCAAAAAGTCAGATGCTGGCGGTTTATCTTTACCTCACTACAATACTTTAGTTATAACTTTACGCATCACTGATACAGATGTAAAAAGAATCATGGTAGATGACGAAAGCAACGCGTGTATTATCCACCTGAGAGTTCTCGTGCACATGAGGCTCACAGACAAAATAATATCGCATTGTATAGCACTAACATGTTTTAACAAGCAGTAGAGCGGACATTCGGGGAAATAATGCTACATGTCTTAGTAGGAGGGGTCATGCTGGAAACTACATTCCACATCATGAACCAGGAAATGGTCTATAACGCAATCATAGGATGCCCTTGGATACATGCCATGCGAGCCATCCCATCATGCTTTTACCAACTGCTTAAATTTCCAACCCCGTGGGGGTATCCAGTATTCAAGGCAAACCACGTACCGCCCAAGAATGCTAGCGGATCACCCAAAATTACACGCACACCAAACAATTGAAAGAAGCGAGCGTAGAGGAATAGCAATTAGCCATGATTGGGACTAAGCCTGACCCACCGGCAGAGGTCATCAGAGACCCAGACGTCGTAGAGGCCTGCAAAGCAACTATAGAAAACCTTGACCCAGTCCAGCTGGACGATGCCGACAGCACAAAAAAGGCTTATATCAGGCACAACCTCCTAGAACCAGGAAAGTATCATGAATTTCTGACTAACAACGCCGATTTGTTTGCCTTTTCCCACTCAGATATGCGAACATCCCAAGGGATATCGCCTGTAACGATCTGACTGATGGTTCTGAGCTCTAGTGCATCGTTCACTAGTCAGAAGCCATGAGTAGCTTCATTTTAGGCATTATGACTTGTAAAGAGGGTCGTAATTTGATTTCGGGAAGCTCAGAGCTGATTTGGAAAGAGAATTCTCATTTCGGAAGCTTAAAATTGGAAGCTAGGATTGAATTTTTGAGTAAACGACCTTAAAATTGAGATATGAAGGTTCCATCAGATTTGTATGATGATTTCAGACTTGGGCGTATGCTAGGATCGGGTTGTGGATGACCTGGGAGAATTTTGGTGCCCATTGTGGAAGTTAGCATTTTGGAAAAAATTTCATAAGTTTGGCTTGAAGTGCGTTTCAGTCTTATCAATGTCTGTTTGGGATTTCAAGTCTGGGAATAGCTTCGTTTAGTGATTCTGGAGTTGGGAGCGCGATCGGAAGTCAATTCAGAGGTCCGTAAGTTATTTTGGAGTCATTTGGCTAAAGATAGAAAATTTGAAGGTTTTTGAGAAGTTTGACCGAAAGTTGACTTTTTTGGTAGCGGGGTCAGATTTTCATTTCGGATATTTGAGTAGGTCTGTAATGTCAAATATGACTTGTGTGCAAAATTTGAGGTCAATCGGATGTGATTTGATAGGTTTAAACATCGGAAGTAGAAGCTAGAAATTTAAAAGTTCATTAAGCTTGGATTGGGGCGCGATTCATGGTTCTAGCGTTGTTTGATGTGATTTGAGACTTTGAGCAAGTTCATATTATGTTTTTAGACTTGTGCGGGTGTTTGGTTTGGAGCCCCAGGGGCTCGGGTGTGATGCGGAATAGCTTCGGAGTGATTTGCTAAGGAATATGGGTGCTGGTACTAGTATGATCACAGTTGCAATGCATGGGTCGCAAATGCGACCTCACATTTGTGAGCCTGGGCTCTAGGGGGAAAGTTCGCAATTGCGAAATGGGGGATGGGAATTGCAAGGCTGTGATCTTCGCATTTTCAAAGATTTATGTCGCAAATGCGACCAGGGCAGGGCAGGCTAGGCTTCTCATTTGCGAAGCTTTTGTCGTTAATGCAACATCGCAATTGCAACATCGCAATTGCAAGCCTGGAGTTGCAAATGCGACTTTTGCGTCTTGAGCTGTGGCTTTTTATTCCGAGACTTAGCCCATTTCCATCATTTCCCACTTCGCCATAGGCGATTTTTGAGAGCATTTGAGGAGGGATTCCGTCATCATCAAAGAGGTAAGTAATTTCTACACATCATAAATTAAATACATATATTATGGGTAGATGAACATGTGAAAATTAAGGAAAATCAAGGGTTTTAGATGAAAAACCTAGAATTTGGTAAAAACAAGATTTAACCATGAAAATTGTTAGGGAATAGAGTAAAAGTCATATATTCTTGGTCCTTAAGTTATGGGTAACAATATTCTTCAAAAATTTTCAGAATCCGGGTACGTGGGCTTGGGGATGAATTTTAGGAATCTTGCATTTAGGATTGGAAAATTGGTTTAATAATTAGAATATGAACCTTTGGGCATGTATTGACTAGCTCTTACTCTATTTGAATAGTTTTGAATCATCCGTCTCCAAATTGGAGGTTTGAGCGCGTTCTTGAATCGAAATATAGACTTCGGAGTGAGATGAGTCTCCTTTCTTACCTTGTAAGAGAGAATTGTACCCATAGGTGAAATAATTGGTTATGTTCTCCTAATTGTGGGGTTTACGTATGCACGAGGTGACGAGAGTCCGTGCGTACCTACTATTATGCCATTGTTCGGGTAGTTAGGACCCAAAAGCATGCTATACTTGGATTAATTGTAAACTTATTGACATCTTGACTTACTTAAATCACATTAAATTTGTAAACTAAATTCTAAACGAATTTAAACTTCACTTTCTTAAATTATTAAATGAGAATTGGCTTTCTTCGGAAATTTTTTCCACGATGACTTCTTGTTTAACTGCTTGTGTGTGTCTATTTCCTGTTGAAGCGGGCCGAACGCCTTGATAGATTAAATAGATGCATCTATGGTTCGTGTCGTTCGACCTTCGGTAGTGCACAATTTATTTTCTGTTGGAGCGGGCCGTCGACCTCGGCATGATTTGAGCATGCTTGTATTGCTGCCTTGAACTTATTAAAGTTATTGTTGCCTCTTCATGGCTTGAGAATATCTGGATAAAAATGAAAAGAAATTTTGGAAATTTCCTACAAACAAATTAATTGTGTACTTGTTTCATTCTATTGGATTAAAAATCATGTTTATAGAAATTCACGATTTAATGTATTATTGACATCACATTATTGCCCTTAGTAAGTGTCGAAGTCGACCTCTCGTCTCTAGTTCTTCAAGATTAGACGGGATACTCATTAGGTACACGTTGTTTTCGTACCCATACTACACTTCTGTGCATTTTTTTTGCACAAGTTCATGTGTTATTAGTGGCTTATTGGGCGTAGCAGCACGGATGATTCGGGGACTAGGTGAGTTGCGTTGTTCGAGGCGGCCCGCGGCTAGTACAGTCCCTTTCCAGCATAATATATTTACTTTTTATCCACTGTATTTCGGACAGATGTTGTATTTTATTTCTGTCTTAGTAAATGCTCATGCACTTGTGACATCGGATTCTGGGATGGTTTTGAAATATTTTGTACTAATTGCTTATTATTTAATTTGAATTGAAGCAGTTATCTTTTTATTTATGAAAAATTGAATGAAAATCTTAGTTTTCAAGATTGTTAAAAATGAGAACTTCATCAAGTAATTTGGTTGGTTGCCTGACAGCGGTGTCCGGCGCCACCACGACCCTTAGTGAATTTTGGGCCGTGACAACGCCACTCATAGATTGAATGTCGACCCGCTCTATCTGCCATTACGACATGCTAGGAGAAAACTCAATGTCGCAATCAACGAAGTGGTCAGCGAAGAGGTGGGCAAATTGCTCACCAATGGTTCCATCAGAGAATCGAAGTATCCCCAGTGGGTCACCAATGCAGTCATGGTAAAAAAGAAGAACGGAAAGTGGCGAATGTGTGTGGACTTTACCGACCTAAACAAGGCATTCCCAAAAGACTCTTTCCCGTTATCCCATATCGACCAACTGATCGATGCAACGACATGGCATGAACTACTGAGTTCTTTGGATGCTTACTCCGGTTACAACCAAATCCCGATGACCGAAGAGGATCAGGAAAAGACAACCTTCATCACCCATCAAGGGACTTATTGGTATAAGGTAATGCTGTTCGGACTCAAGAATGCAGGGGTCACTTACCAACAGTTGGTCACCAAAAATGTTTAAGGAATAGCTCGTCAAAACGATGGAAGTTTACATTGATGATATGCTGGTAAAGTCTACAAAGAAAGAGGACCACATTGATAATTTGAAGGAAGCCTTCAAGATATTGAGGAAGTACGGGATGGAGTTGAATCCACAGAAATGCGCTACCGGCGTGGCCTCAGGAAAATTCCTGGGCTTCCTCATATCACAACGAGGAATTGAAGTCAACCCAGATCAAATCAAAGCCATTGACTCAATACTTGAAGCACTGACTAGCAAGAAACGGGTGCAGAAGTTGACGGAGCGAATAGCCGCCTTGTCAAGGTTCATTTCACGATCCTCGGACAGATGCCACAAATTCTTCAACATACTAAGGAAAGATCATGGGCTGCAATGGAATGAGGAATGCATTGACGCCCTGAAAAAACTAAAAGCATACCTGTCCTTACCACCGTTACTTGTCAAAGTTGACCCATATGAATGTTTGCTCGTGTATTTAGCCGTATCTGAGGTAGCTGTCAGCGTAGTCCTGGTTTGCGAAAATAGAGGTTCGCAATCCCCTATTTATTATATCATCAAGACCTTAATAGATGCCGAGACGAGGTACCGTCACCTTGAAAAACTTGCTCTAGCACTAGTCACAACTTCATGCAAGCTTAGACCATACTTTCAGTGTCACCCCATAAAAGTAATAACGATCTTCCCCCTAAGGGGCATTCTACATAAACCCGAGCTCTCAGGCAGACTTGCCAAATGGGTGATAGAGCTCAGTGAGCACGACATAACCTATCACCCGCGAACCATGATTAAGTCGTAGGTGCTCGCTGATTTCGTTGCTGATTTCAGCACAGAAATATTTCCAGAGGCAGAGCAAGAAGCGTTTCGTGCCTCCGCATGTACCGACCTTTGGACTCTCTACATCGATGATGCTTTGAATGCCTCGAGATCGGGACTGGGACTTGTCCTCGAAGTCCCTACGGGTGAAGTAATTTGCCAGTCCATATGATACCCCGAGATAAGTAACAACGAGTCGAGTATGAGGCTATGATTGCAGGTATGAAGTTGGCCGTAAAATATGGCACATGATGGCTCGTCCTCCATTGCGAGTCTCAACTCGTCGTAAATCAGGTCACTGGGACTTTTCCAAATCAAAGAGCAAAGAATGCAGAAGTATCAATCAGAAATCCATAAATTGATGCTTGAGTTCGATGAGTGCTGCTTTGATCAGATCCCCAGGGCACAAAACATCGAGGCAGACGACCTCGCCAAATTAGCTACGGCACTAGGAATATCAACAAGGGAAATGTGGTCACCCTCCTATATTTTGAAATAGACCACCTTGAGGTACTCTCTCTACATTTAACCTGGGACTAGCGTAACCGCCTTGTATCCTATTTACAGGACAGAACACTCCCACAAAATAGAAAAGAAGCAAGGAAACTCCGAACGCAGGCCGCTCGGTACAGCCTGGTAATTCACGACCTCTAAAAAAGGACATTTGGTGGTCCCCTAGCCAAATTTCTGGGGCCTCACCAAACAAGGCAAGTACTAGAGGAAGTGCACAAGGGTCATTGCGGAGCCCATATAGGGAACTACACCCTCGTCCGATGCCTCATCCGTGCTGGATACTATTGGCCCACTATGAAAAAAGAAGCAGCAGACTAAGTTCGGAGATGCGATCAGTGCCAAAAATACGCCCTTGTGATACATCAAGCAGGGGAACTCCTCCATTCCATCACTTCGCCGTGGCCTTTCATAAAATAAGGAATGGACATAGCCGTCCCCCTTCCGGCAGGACGAGGAAAGGTACGTTTCCTTTTGGTTTTAACTGACTATTTCTCTAAGTGTGTGGAAGCAGGTGCGTTTGCACAAATATGCGAACAGGAGGTCATCACCTTTATATGGAAGAATATTATATGCCGTTTTGGCATCCCAAAAAAAATTAGCTGCGATAACGGACCCCAGTTTGTCGGGAAGAAAATAATTGAGTTCTTTGAAAAATGTCATATCAAGCGGATACTCTCCAAACCATATCACCTTGCTGCCAATGGCCAACCCGAGTACTCTCACAAAGTGGTATTGAACATATTAAAGAAGAAACTCGAAGAAGCCAAAAGGCTATGGCCCGAATTATTACCTGAAGTATTATGGGCATATCGAACTACACCAAAGTCCAGCAAGGGAGAAATGCCATACTCACTGGTCTACGGAACCGATGCCCTCATACCCCTCGAAGTTGGGGAGCCTAGCCTGAGATACTCCCATATAAGCGGAGCAGTTAATGACGAGAGTAGGTTGCAAGACCTAGATGAGGTCGAAGAACGGAGATATATGGCCCACATAAGAATGATAGCCCAGAAGCAACAAGTAGAGAGATATTACAACAAGAAAGCAAAGGTAAGATCACTCAAAGTTGGTGACTACGTCCTCAAAGCCAAAACATTGGAATCAAAAGACCCAAACGAGGGAAAGTTGGGAAGCAACGGGATGGACCATATAAAATCATAGGGATGGAAAACAAAGGAGCATTCCAACTAGAAATGATGGAAGCAAAACTACTCCAAAACAACTAGAACTTCGCCCATGTCAAGTACTTCTACTTCTGAAAGGTGTCACCTGAGCCGTACTCTTTTTCCCTTACCTGAGTTTTATCCCAATTGGGTTTTCTCAGGGAGGTTTTTAATGAGGAGGAAATAGAGAACACCTTGTAGATCGGAGCGATGTTCATCACCTCGGCCCATCAGCATGACCTCTAGGCTAAAGTAATGAAGGCACTACAATAGGCAACTTCCATTGTATGAATAGAATCCCATTGTATAAATAGAAATCTCCATCGTGTGAACAAAATTCCCCATTCGAATGAACACCTTCATCATGTGAAACCCAATCAGTTTGTATACGACGGATAATACTTCGATCATGGTAGAAGCAACATCCTAATGGATAAGTCGGTCGACATCGATTCGACTTTGCTCGAGTTACGATGGATATTACTTTGACCATGGTCGAAGAAACATCCTAATGGCTAAGGCCATCGACATCCTTTTGACCTTGCTCAAGCTACAACGAATACTACTTCGACCACGGTTGAAGCAACATCCTAATGGCTAAGGCCATCGACATCCTTTTGACCTTGCTCAAGCTACAACGAATACTACTTCAACCACGGTCGAAGCAACATCCTAATGGCTAAGGCCATCGATATCGGTTCGACCTCGCTCGAGCTACGGTGGGTACTACGTTGACCACGATCGAAGCAACATCCTAATGTCTAAGGCCATCGACATCGGTTCGACCTTGCTCGAACTACATCAGATACTACTTCGACCACGATCGAAGAAATATCCTAATTGATAAGTCCATCGACATCAGTTCGACCTCGCTCGAGCTATGACGGATACTACTTCGACCACGGTTGAAGCAACATCCTAATAGCTAAGGCCATCAACATCGATTTGACCTTGCTCGAACTACGACAGATACTACTTCGACCACGGTCGAAGCAATATCCTACTGGCTAAGGCCATCGACATCGATTTGACCTCGCTCGAGCTACGATAGATACTACTTTGACCACGGTCGAATCAACATTCTAATGGTTAAGGCCATCGACATCGGTTCCACCTCGCTCGAACAACGATGGATACTACTTCGACCATGGTCGAAGCAACATCCTAACGACTAAGGCCATCGATATTGGTTCGACCTCGCTCGACTTATGACGGATACTACTTCGACCATGGTCGAAGCAAGATCCTAACGGCTAAGGCCATCGACATCGGTTCGACCTCGCTCGAACCACAACAGATACTATTTTGACCAAGATCGAAGCAACATCCTAACAGCTAAGGCCATCGACATTAGTTCGACCTCATTCGAACCACAACGGATACTACTTCGACCACGGTCAAAGCAATATCCTAACAACTAAGGCAATCGATATCAGTTCGACCTTGTTCGAACCATGACGGATACTACTTCGACCATGCTCGAAGCAACATCCTAATGGCTAAGGCCAGCGATATTAGCTCGACCTCGCTCGAACCAAGATGAAATATGGTTATAACAATAATCAATACATCCCTACGAAGATTAAGTATCTCGCTTCAAACTAAAAAGGAAAAACGACAAACAAAAAAAATGGCAAAAATATTTTATATTACAACAAAATGTTATTTACATTCGCCCATACAGGAGGGCCCCAATACAACCAACGCTAAAAAACTTTCAAATAAAACAACCAAACTGAAATTATTCATCAGCCAAAATAGGGTAAGCATCTTCATACCATGAGTCCAAATTGAGGCGGTTCATGCCATCAGGGGAAACACCCTCCCTATCAGGAGTGTTAGGCTTATATCCACATAACTCACGAGTCGTACGTGCTTCAGCGTGCACTGTCTGAGCTTCCGCCTCTGTCGCACGACCCTCCACGTGAAAATATCTATACATATTGAGCCGAGCCTCCGTATATACCCACATCTCATATAAACGATGATTTGAGCCCTGACCGACCAAAGGGTGAGATGTGGAAAGCCCGGGGCGGCGATCTGCTTCTCCTGCCCTCGACGGAGCTACTTGCCTTTGCAGCGAGGACAATTCCGCCCCTAGCTCCCCAAGACGCCTCTCAATCTCCTCAACCCGGCTTCTTGAGGCCTCTCATTCCCATATAAGTTCCGACCTAGATAGGCGTAGGGCATCCTCCAATGAGACCATCTCAGAAATGGAGGCGACCAACTTATTAGCATGGGCATTCAACTCGCCCTTGAGCCTATCAATCTCTTCTATCATGACACTCAATTCGACGCTCAAACCGGCCACCTTCAACTGCAGGTCGGCATTCTCTGCAGTCACCCCTCAACCTAATTCGAGCTCATCCTCCTTCGCCTTAAGGAGGACCTCCGAATCGCTGTTATGAGCGATGACTCTCACGAGCTCCTCATCTCTCTCCTCTAGTTTTGCAACCCTACTCTCCAACTGGGCCTCCCGCTATTTGAGCCCTTCGTGGAACACCTGGAATTCAAGGTCTTGAAGGTAGAGGTCGGACACCGCCCGATGCCTGGCATGGTGCTGCTGATACTTCGTCGAGATTTTTTTATAAAGATCTGTCCTCCTTCCTTTACGACGACCCTTCTCTAACTCCAGGACGAGGGTGTAAAAATAAAAAACAGAAGCAAGCACACATTTTCATGTCAATCCTACAATACAAAAAAATGAGAAGGAGGGAACCTACCTGTAGGGCCATGCCAGCAACCTTCCGAGACAGCTCCGTATCACTCATTGTTCTGAGCGTCTTGCTCTCAGAAGTGGCGTATAAAAGGGTAAGGGTCGATGCGACCTGCTCACTATTTAGCAGCAAATTATAATCCTCTGGATTACTATGCGACGGTCAGACCCATTCGTCATCGTTTCCATATGGGTGTGGCGATCCAAAAATTCATTTACATCCTCCGGGGTGATGTTGGAACCCGACCCGTCAGCTTTTACGCTAGGCCCTCTGATGTTAGTCGATGCATACCCCTTAGTGGAGCGCACCGAACTATCTCCCGAGACAGCCCTCCTCTTGTGGGCTGATTCTCCCCGACAAAATGGCATCAGCTATGAACACAGGCATTGACGTCGTCCGAGATGCCCCACCCCCGTCAGCATCAGTTGCCACCCCCTTTCCTAACTCCAATCTTCTCCTTTTTCTCTCTAATGGTTCATCACCATTAGAGTATTCATCGACATGATGAGAAGTCGGTGCCAATAAGGGTGTGTCCCTTACCATCGCAGAAGCGGACGGGGTCTCCCGCTAAAGAGGTAGAGGATGACCCTCCTGAACAGACGCACACAAAATGTCTTGAGCTTCTACGACAGCAGCTGGTCATCTAAAATCAGGGACTTAATCCCTTCTCCTAGAAACTCCCCGACCTGTCATCAACAAGAATCATATAGTGAGGTAGAGCCACACGACCAACGACACAATAAATTAAAGGTTTACCTGAGGAAACCTTAGGGCCGTAGTTTCAACGAAGGCAGCCTAAGTTTGAGTCTCCTCCACATAGGGCAACATGAGCAACCCACTTCCTCTGGCTGACGACGGGCTGGGGTGGGTGAGCCATAGCTGCAAATAAAACTGTCAGAAGCAATATTTGCAGAAGATGGAGAGTACAATAAACTATGATACTGTGACGACCTGGCCGGTCATTTTTGGAATTTATGCCCCGATCCCCCATTAATTGCTTCCCCTAAGTTCATTTATGCTAATTTGGTTTGTCGGGACGTTCGATGTTAGGATATGGAGTGTTTTGGGACATTTAGTCCCTAAATGAGAGCTTAAGAGTTAAAAATGGTCCGTAACTAGAAAAGTGTGAAGAAGACCACGGAATGAAAATCCGATGGTTCCATTAGCTTTGTTAGGTTATTTCGGGGTTGGAAGCGTGTACGGAATGTATGTTAAAGGTCCATAGCTCATATAGGCTTAAAATGCCGAAGTTTGTATTTTTAAAGTTCTGGTTCGATAGTGAGTTTTTGATCTGAGGGTCGGAATGGAATTCCAGAAGTTGAAGTAGCTCCGTCATGTCATTTGGGATGTGTGTGAAAAAATTTAGGTCAATCAGACGTGTTTTGGTTAGGTTTTTGATCGAAAGTGTGTTTTGTTGGAACTTGAAATTCTTAGGCTTGAATCTTTGATTAATCCAGGTTTCCGGTGTTGTTTTAGGCATTTTAAAGGTTGGTACAAGTTTGAATAAGGTATTAGGTGGTATTGGTGCTTTTGGTTGAGGTCCCGGGGGCCTCGGGATGATTTCAGGTGGTTAATAGAGGAAATTTCTAAGTGTTGCAGCAGCGGGTATTTTTTTCTTTCTGGTATTTTCGCTTCTGCTGCCTGGGGACCGTAGAAGCGGCCTTGGACGTCGCAGAAACGACTTGGTGTCACCTCCTAGGAAATCGCAGAAGCGATAGAATTTACGCAGAAGCGGATCCATTTCTGCGAGATGGAAACTGCAGAAGCGGAAGCTAGGATTTTTAAAGGAGACCACAGAAGCGGCCAGTGGTTGGCATAGGCGGGATCACATAAGTGGTATTCACTGTGCAGATATAGAAATTCGAGGGTTTTGATTTCATAAGTTAGAAAACTAAATTTGAGCTCAGGTAAAGGCGATTTTCAGAGGATTTCTAAGACGAAATTAGTGGGTAACATTTCTTTGATCCCTTTTAATTATATTACACCATTATATAGTAAAATACATAATTGGAATTAGAATTTAGGATAAAAAATTTGGTAATTTGGGGTAAAACTTAATTGACCAAACTATTGGGTTTTGAGTGAGCAATTGACCTCCGATTTGGGATATTTCTATATGGTTGGACTCGTGAGAGTACGCGAGTTCTAAAAATCTAAAAATCATTCGATTCTGAGGCATTGGCCGGAAGGGCGTTTTGGTCATTTTACCTATTTTCGCGCTCTAGCTTTTGTTTTTATAGTGGAAACAATTGTTTGTAATATTATTTACGAAGTGTAATTGAATTGAATAGATTTGGGCCATTTGGAGTCGAATACTCGTGGCAAAGGCATGGTTTCTATTGATATTGAGCCGGTTCGAGGTGAGTGGCTTGTCTAACCTTGTGTGGGGGACCTTTTCCCCTTAGGATATGATCTTTGAATATTTGAATGCCTCGTATATGAGGTGACGAGCGCGTACTTGAGCTAATTGTTGGAAACCTGTTTCTACTTGAAGTATTTAAATTGAGATTTCCTGTTTACTTGTTAATTTTAGACTGTAAGTTTAAACCTGTGCTAGCTTAGAGAAGCATGTTAGCTGACTTACTTGCTTAATTGTTTAACTGTACTGTTTGTATTCTGTGAAGCATGTAGGCTAGAAATTACTATTACTTGTACTGGTTTAGCATTTATTCTGAGATTTTGAGTTGTTGTTGTGTGTGTTTAAATTGGGACTATGGGATGGCTTCCTGGAGATCCCCCTGTACTTGACATATTCTGGATTGAGGGTGCGGGATACCAAGAGATCCCTGGCACATGAATTTCTGTATATTGGGATACCAAGAGATCCCCGGCTTACTTATTGAGGATACCAAGATATCCTCGGGATACCTAGAGATCCCCAGTGTATACGATGAGGATACCCAGAGATCCTCGGGATACTAAGAGATCCCTGGTGCATATGATGAGGATATCAAGAGATCCTCGGGATACTAAGAGATCCCCGGCTATTATTCCTTGTTGAGAGCAATATTCCTTGTATTGTTACGTTTGCTTTCTATTACTGTTCTACCTTATTTATTTGGTTTAGATTCTCGCGGTAGACTTTATTTAAACTGTTTCTGTTATCTTATTATTTATTATGTTTTATCTCAATAGGGCCCAGACCTTCCACGTCACTACCCAACCGAGGATAGGCTTGGCACTTAGTGAGTACCGCTGTGGTGTACTCATGCCTTTCTGCATGTTTTTCATGTGCAGATTATCCAGGTACCTCTACTCAAGTGCACTATCCTTGAGACGAGGAGTTATACGGAGACTTTGAGGTATATCTGCCACTTTCGCAGACCAGGAGTCTCTATTCTGTTCCAGCTTTAGTATCTAGTTTATTCCTTTCTCTCAGTTGTTTAGATATTCTGGAGTTAAAGCAGTGTTTTACATTTCTATTAGCCTGTTGTTCCCGTGAGTTTTCGGGTTTTGGGATTGAGTTGTAGACTTCTGCATTTCTGTAGGATGTATGGGCTGAGTGGCCTTATATTAAATCATTATTTTACATATGTTTAGTTTTAATTAATTATTCCACAAGTTATATTAAATTTTCGCATTGTTAGGCTTACCTGGTCATGGGGGCCAGGTACTGTCATGACATGTTCACGGTTGGTAAACTAGTGTAGTGACAAGTTGGTATAAGAGCTCTAGGTTCATAAGAGTCACGGAACACAGGCTGGTTTATTAGAGTCTCGCTGATCGGTATGGAGACGTCTGTATTTATCTCGAGAGGCTATGTAACTATTTAGGAAAAAAATCTTTGTTTCATTTGAATTCCTTAGTCGTGCGATATTTTGACATCAATTCTAAACATCTGTCTTCTACTCTCTCATAGTTGGTGAGGACACGTGCTACACGAGATGACCAGGTACCCGTGCCCCCTGCTGCCGCCGTTAGAGGCTGGGGCCGGTGTAGAAGTTGAGGATGCACACACGGTGCATCTAGAGCACCTGTGCGAGCTTCCGCGGAGGTACTACTAGAAAATTTAGCCGGGGCTCAGGCACCTAGCACACCTACTATTGCCACTACTACTCCAGCGCTCCAGGAGACTCTGGCTCAGTTCATGAGCATGTACATCACCTTGGCTCAGGCAGGGTTGCTTCCCCTTACTTCAGCCACATCCTAGGCTGGGGGAGGAGCACAGAATCCTGCCGTTCGCACTCCTGAGCAGCGAGTGCAGGTTGAGCAAGCCCCGAAGATTATTCCTGCACTGCCTGCAGCACCAATTCAGCCCGAGGATGGGTCAGCTGCTTCAGAGGACGAGCAGCGTAGACTTGAGAGGTTCAAGAAATATGATCCTCCAGTGTTTAATAGACTAGCATCAGATGATGCCTTGGGATTTTTGGAGGAGAGTCATCGTATTCTTCGCACTATGGGCATAGTGGAGTCCAGCAGGGTTTCTTTCACTGCTTGTCAGCTTCGGGGAGCCGCCTATGATTGGTGGCGTACTTATGATTTAGACAGTCCAGTCGAGGCTGTTTCACTGACTTGGACCCAGTTCTCAGACATGTTTATGAGAGAGTTTGTTCCCCAGAGTCTTAGGGATGCATGGCGCATAGAGTTTGAGCATTTTTGCCAGGGTGATATGATAGTCTTAGAGTATGCCATCCGTTATACCAGGTTGGCCAGGCATGCACCGGCTTTGGTTGCCATAGTTCGAGAGAGGGTTCACTGGTTCATTGAGGGCCTTATTTCGCCCATCAGATCTAGCATAGCTCGAGAGTTGGAGATGGACATTCCTTATCAGCAGGTAGTGAGCATTGCTAGAAGGATTGAGGGTATGATCGCCAGGGAGCAAGCAGAGAGGGAGGCCAAGAGGTCTCGAGCGTCGGGCGACTACTCTGGTGCCCATACCCCATCAGCAGGTCATTATGGTAGAGGTTATTTAGGTCTCCCTGTACATTCAGCTTTACCAGCAGCTGGTAGTACTCCACCTCCTCCTATACCTCAGGAGCCTTACTATGCACCTCCAGTTTCTAGCGCGCCTCCTACGCGGGGTGCTTCTAGAGGTCAGTCCAACAGGCCTAGCCCCAGTCAGTCATAACCACCATGTCCTCCCAGAGCTTGTTATGAGTGTGGTGACACTCATCATGTGGTGAGGGATTGCCCTAGACTTGGGAGGAGTGCACCTCTACAGACTGCTCAGCCACAGCGTGCTCCTCAGATTTCTCAGGCCATGGTCACAGCTCCAGCTGCTGGCCCACCTGCCCAGCCAGCCAAGGGTGGAGGTTGGGGAGATAGAGGTCGCCCTCGAGAGAGGGGTCATGCCAAATATTATTCTATTCCTGCTCGCACTAAGGTTGTTGCCTCCGATTCCGTCATCACAAGTATTATACTGGTTTGTCACAGAGAGGCATCAATTCTATTGACGAGTGGTGATTTTACCACTCATTCTAGCCTCTTTTCCTTAGCTTTTATGTCCATTTAATTATAAAATAAGGTTTTTTATGGTGGTTATTGTTAGATTTTCAGGTCTACGAAGTGGTTCGAATTGAATTGAAGTGGAATTGAGCAAAAAGAAGGTGAAATCATGCCAAAAACTTCCAGTGAATTCTGCTTCTGCGAAGGAATGGCCGCAGAAGCGACTTCCGCTTCTGCAATTGAAGAACTGCTTCTGCGGATTTGGATGATAAGGCAGGAACCGCTTTTGCGGTTGAATTTCCGCTTTTACGGAAGTGCCGAAGTGCTCAATTTTCCACTTCTGCGGTCATTGACACTATTACGGATTTTCATTTCTACGTTAATGTTTCCGCCTTTGCGGAATCGCATATGCGGTTATTGTTCCGCAGATGCGAAAATAGTGCATCAGGCCTGGGGCAAAAATGGAATTTTATGTTTGTAATCTCCAAATCGTTTTTATACTCGTCCAAGCAGATCTTTGGAGAATCTTTTGGAATATTTTTAGTTTATAAGATTTAGAGAGAATATTTTTGGAAGCTAGGGTTTTTCACACACACTTGAGTCTTGAAGATTGAAGCTTGGGGTTAGGATTTTCTTACCCATTTATGTTTATTTCTTCATTTTCTGGCTTTGTATTGAATATTTAAGTGTGTAGTATTTATTTCCAACACTTGAACCTTGTTTATGGAAGTATTCATATTTAAAGTGTGGATAAATACCTTGTTGTGCTTATGTATTGAATGATTTTTATATATTTATGAAATGAGTTATTGTTACTTTAATTATTCTTGTTCTTTATTGTTTCCAAAGGGATTAGCTAACCCTAGGACTCGCCCATTAACTCCGAATTGATTTTGGGAAAGATAATTTGGATTTGGGAAAGATTAATTAACAAGAACTTTAGGCGTTAACCCTCATTTTATAGATTCTACCTAGGGATAGGATTGAACTACTTGTACCCATTCCGAGTGTGCTTAATCTTCTAATTGTTTTAGGGATAATTCAATTAGGAAGTCTTGTTAGTCTTCGGAAGAAGCTAATTAAGACTTATTATCCGTGGCTAATTAAGATAAACTCGCTCATATTTGTAAAATCGTGAAATAAATTGGATCGTTACTTGAGTGTAATTCCCGATGCAACCATACTTGTAGCCATTGATCATTTTACTTTCTTTCTAGGTTAGTTTACATTTCTGCGATTAGATATAAAAACATTTTCCAACCAAAATTCTTAGTGTTAGCCATTGCACAACTAGCGATAATTTTCTTACATTCCTAATCGCCTACACATTGTTCTCTGTGGGATTCGACCCCGACTCATAGTTGGGTAAATTATATTGCATGCGATCGTGTCTATTGCTTTTTAGTAGTGGATTTGGATGTCATCAAAATTGGCACCGTTGCCGGGGAACAATTTGGCATAATTTAGGTTGTTTGAGAAATTAGCGAAAGTTCTTTGGTCCAAACTTGTGAATATTTGTGTAATTATTGTTCTTACCTTGGTCTATTATCTTGTTTATTTTCTTAGTTTTGAAAAAAAAAATGACATCGTACAATGAAAATTGGTCGGATCGTAGTTGTTCATACTTTGATGACCCTTGTCCTTATTGTGGAGGGCCACACTCGTGGCAAAATTGTTTAAATTCTCCCGGGGGTGGATTGTGCGCACAATCTCAACCCCATGGTTAGAGTATTTGTGATAAGTGTGGTTGCCAAAATGGTCATTGGGATTATTGTGCATATTTGTCCTTCCCTTCCCCAAGCCCCTATTATGATGACTCTACTTTTTGTGATGAGAATTATAGGGCTATGGAAATGGAAGAAGTTGAGCATGGCCAAAATGGAGAGTTCAAACTTATGTTGGAGTGTTTACTTGAAAAAGTCAACAAGGAGCAAAATTCCTTAGAGGAGCTTTTGGAGAATAGCCTCCAAAATGACTTGGCGCTTGAAAGATTGCACTCCCAAATGGATGAAATGATCGAAGCCTTAAGGGTTCAAAAAGCCTCGGAAGTGAATGAAAGCTGAGGACCTTCCTTGGAGATTGAAGTTGAAAATCCTTCCTTGGTACTTGATCAAAACCAAGAAGAAATATCAAATGCTCAAAATGATAGAATGATGCTCATGTTGGAGACCATTCTTGAAAATGAGGAGAAGCACAACTTTGCACTCGAGGACTTGAAACAAAGTTTGGAACACAATGATGAACACATCCGCACTTTGAAAGATCAAATGCAAATATTGGTTGAGGCTCACTATGCCCGCCAACTTGAGAGTGTGGAAGAAAGTCAAGAAGAGTCCAATTCCGAGGAAGAAAGTGAGCTTTACTTCGAGGATTCAAGAATTGAACATCTGCCAACCGACTCCATGAGTACTAATGATGCCGAGAGAAATATGGAATTAGAGTCAACTGGTATAAATGCAAATGTGGTTGAGATTGACTCTAGTCCGGGGGAAGAAGAGGATGTCAAAATAGAAAAATTGCAAAGTGAAGGTTTGAAGTCACATTCCAAGCATTTTTCAACGTTGGAATTGTGTGGTGAGACGGGAGTTGAATACATGAATCAATGGATGATTGCGAGGAGGAAAAACTCATACCATTCATTTTAAAGTTTGAGGAAACAAGAAAACAAAATGACATTCCTCACTTGAGAGCCAAGAAGTGCAAAATGAAGAATTTAAGCATTTGCTCGATCATCAACTTACCACCCCCATTGCTTGTGGTCACAAGCTTGATTCTAAGCTAGGTGCCCAGTTCATATCATCCAAGTGGTGAGAAAAGTGGTAAAGTTGTTTGCGTCGTGCCACAACGTTAAATGCGGCGCTTGGTGGGAGGCAAACCATCATTTTTCAAAATTTTTGGTCGTTTTTGAAATTTTCCTTTTTAGAATAGCTTAGAATATTATTTTTGACTAATCTGTCAAGTTTTAGATTTTTTGGAGTTGATTTGAACAGGTCAGAATGGTCCGGAGGGTCAAAACCAGTAGCTGCAAAAAACTGTCCAACAAATCTCTGTGAAAACCGCTTCTGTGTCTTTAAGACCGCATCTGCGGTCCCGCAGAAGCAAAAAATTCATCGTAGAAGCGCAAACATACGCAGAAGCGGTCCACCAGACGCTTAAGCGAAACCGCAGAAGCGGGTCTTTTTCCGCACAAGCGGAAGTCGGACAGGTTTTTAATTGTAAAAAGAATTTTGAACGTTCATTTGTTCAAAAGCACTTCACTCACTGTTTCCCCCTGCCCTAACTCCCCAAAAACGAAAAATTCTCCAAAAATCCAACGAAGCTTGCTCGTAATTCTTCCCCTTGAACAAGTTCAGGTATTATCTTATAAACCCTCTTCTCAATGCTCATCTCTCACTTCACATTCTCTATGTGCTCAAGTGCAACATAATTTTTTTTTTCTTGTTTGAGTTTTCTTTTCTTTTTCTTCTTGTTTGTTTTAAACTCTTGTTGTTAACTTTAAGAGGTGAGGGAATTGGTTGAGTGTAGTCATGTGTGTGCTGTTTATATTGGACAAAAATCGTGGGAAGTCTTGAGTACCCGATTTTTGTGAAGAAGGTTTCATTTTAACTCGCTCGCAAAGTGTTCGACACAATGCTTGAGTGAAAATCTTATGCGAAGCAGCACAAATTTAGTCTCCATTAAATCATGTTCTTATTTAGTGCATTAATTTTGTATTGTGATGCCAACAATTGGTTTGAAAATGAAAAAAAAAAAAGAAAAAATAACGAGGCAGTACAATATCACTGAAGAAGATGACTGAGACCGCATAAGCGGTCCATTTCCTGCAGAAGCGACACCGCTTCTGCGGTATAATTTCTGCAGAAGCAAAAAAAATGGAAAACAAAAAAATAAAAATCGCAGAAGCGAGCGAAAACCACAAAAGCGGAACCGCTTCTGCGACTCAGAATCCGCAAAAGCGAAAACTGCCCAGTTTTTCCAAAAATTGTGGGGTTGCAAAAATGGCTTCCCGGACCCGTTCAACCTAATTTTTTGGCTCTATTGCAGTGTTTTAAATTTCTTAACATGATTCTATTGTCCGACTAATCTTGTGTTAATTTTTTGTAGGTGTTTCGATTGAAAATGGACCCAAACCCAAGCGGATCACACCATGAAATTCAAGAAGATATTGATGAGCCCTTTGATGATTCGCGCTTCATGTCTGCTGCATGTGAGCGTCGATATCTAGACGACCTCGTCAGGAGGAGGGTCATTCTTGAAAAGGGGATACATGAAGATAAATTGGCCAAAAAGCTTCCGGACTTTTATGCTCGGCTCAACTCATCAGGATGGTCTTGCTTCATCACCACTCCTTGCAAAGCCAATGGGGATAGGGTTCGTGAGTTTTATGCCAACCTTAGGCACACAGATTTTGATAGCCCACAAATCTTCATCAGAGGTAAAGCAGTGAGGTTTGGGATTGAGCAAATCAATGACACTCTGGGTATTCCCAACTTTTCGGTTGAGCAGGTACAAGCAAAAGATAATTGTGAAAATGGAGCATGGCTTGTCTCCAAACTCTTCCCACCGCACTTGAGAGAAAAATGGGGAAACAAGAGAAAGGGGCTCAAATCTACCGACTTCACTGCTGAGGCAAAGACGTGGCTATACATCCTGTGCAACAGGGTCTCTCCGTGCTGAAATGTTACAGACGGCTCCTACACTCGAGCATTGATTATTTCATGCCTATTGGACGACATTCCTGTGAATGTCGGATACTACATTCTGCGAGAGATGAGAGAGTACTTGAGAGACAGGGATGCAGGCATGGTGTTACCCTCCCTGATCACACAGCTGTGCACCAGAGTAGAGGTTGACGTCCGTAGCACCGATCGGTGGCTACCAGCGGACAAACCTTTTCATCCTTTGAGAGTGACAGGAGAGGGAAGTGTGGTCAAAAGAAAAAAGAGAAAAGTCACCACCACGACCACCGGTTCAGAGTCCTCTTCACAGGCAGCTGCTCAAGGGCCATTCGGGATACTTAACTCCGAGCTTGCATCAATTAAGGAGTTAGTATCGCAACTTCCGAGTGGGCCCTCATCCTCCCAGCCTGGACCTTCATACTTCTCTAGGAACCGCATGCAGAGTTACTTGGATGCATAGAAGAGTCAAAATGAACATATTGAGAAGATGGCTGCGTCTGCGACTAGATTGGAGGGGGCCTACAACAATTTGGCCAAGGCACATACCACCCTTCAGTCAGACTTTGAGAAGGAGAAGAAGAAGAACAAGAAGAAGGGCAAACTCATGATCAAAATGTGGAGAGGCATCATGGCTATCTTCAAATGGGGAAACCCAGACAAGAAGATACCAGTAGCAGCCCAAGATGATAGCGAGGATCATTCATTCATTTCAGAGTCTGCTGGCAATGGTGGTGACGATGATGATGATGACGATGAGGAGACCGAGGATGATGGAGCCACGAGCACAGCTCAGCACTGATCAGCTGTCCTCCCACAGTCTGCTAGTTTTATGCAGACCTCAGGGAGACCCTCAAATTAGTTATTCTTTATATTTGATATTGTGCAGTAGGGACACTGCAATGTTTTACTTGGGGGTGGCATTGTACTGTATTCATATTTTGAGATTATGTGCCCTTGTCGGGCTTGGTTTGATTAGTCGTGTTTGTGTTTTTATTTTGCTTTCGTTATTTATTTTTCTTCTTATTAGCTTATTTTTTTTCTTTTTAGTAGTATTAGCTTCTTATATTTTAGTATCCTTTGTAGTAGTTTCTTTTCTTTTATTTTCATTTCCTTAAATAAAATTTCCTTGGGTTTTCCTCATGCTACGGTTCTTTTCCAAGGAACACTTTTGAAGTGAACGGGGTGACTTTTCCCGATGATGGATAGATTGACAACTTTCTTAAGGGAATTAGTCTTGTTTTTCTAGGATGAGGCTTTTGGATTATTTGGTACTAATAATATTAGTCTCTTGTATGTAGAGTGTAAATTAAGAATACGCCTCCAAAAATTTGATTTTGAACTTAAACAAGTAAGTGCTTGATGCCAACTAATTCTTGTGATAAAGTTTTGGCTCTTTTAGTGACTCTTTTGCCCACTAGTTTGAATATTGCTTTAGATGCCATTATTAGATAATAAAATTGATCCGGCTTGATTAATTCATGTGCCATGTGTGTTGAAATAAATCTTGTGTTTACTTCTATCATCTAGACCTTGTCCGGTTGGTCTTTCGATGCTAATAATTGTATGTTTGGTTGGAGGAATGATCTTAGGAATTCTTTATTTTATTTACGAAAACCTCTTTAGCCTTTCAAGCCTACCCTTGCTTAAATAATATCACTAGTACCCTATTTGAGCCTTGAAACCTTTTTCTTTGGCCAACTCATTACAAACCTTTGACCTTCTTGAAAAATAATCCCCTCTTTTGAACCCGTCCCTCCTTGAACATTGAGAATGAAGCTAAAAGCCTAAGTTGGGGGTGTGGTGCTAAAGTAAAAATTGGTAAGGTTGTACATTGAGTGTAGGATCATATGCTTCATTGTGATCTTATTAAATAAATCAAGCTCCAAAAGAAAAATGTGTATAAAAAAAGTGAGAAAATTGTTTATATATATATTATGGAGCCTTGTAGAAAATAGAGAGGCATGTAAGGTGGATCTA
Source organism: Nicotiana glauca (assembly GCA_026770625.1). Taxonomy (NCBI): domain Eukaryota; kingdom Viridiplantae; phylum Streptophyta; class Magnoliopsida; order Solanales; family Solanaceae; genus Nicotiana; species Nicotiana glauca. The sequence continues at coordinate 77,295 of MU750749.1, read as the reverse complement.
TAATGGGAACTAGGTGGCAATGAGGCTATGTGAGTTGAAGAGAATCAAAGTGCAAAAAGAAGGAAACTTGTGAGTAGTGTTCGAGGAGGGTGAAGTCACTTGTACCCAAATGTTTATCCAACCCTTCCCTAAACCTACATTACAAGCTAAAAAAAAGTCCTTATGAGACCTCCAACCGAACATTCTTGAATAAGCGATGAATTAAAATAAGGGCAAGCTTATGGTATGAAATTTTGTAGCACTTGAAGTTCTTTTTGAGAGTGAGTGTATTTGTAAAATGACCCTTTTTGTTGTCCTTGTAAATATTGTGACTTTGGGACTTTCTTTTTTTGTGAGGGCACATGAATTGGGAAAGATTGGTGAAATTGAGTAAAGTGAGCATTTGTAGTGAACTAGTACTTTTGAGTCACTTCTTGAGGCTTATTTTTATCACTTGATTATTTTGAAACTCCCGTGCATGTTCTTGAAGTTGTTTATCTCTATGAGGGAGTCATTCGGGAAAGATGTGCATACTTGAGCCTAATTGTTAGTACCAACCAAATTCATTAGCATAGTGTTTAAATTGGAGAATGTGTTATGTAAATAATAGCAATACCACTTGTGTTGTAAATGGTGAATCCTCATTGATGTTTTGGTTTTGATTTGCTTGAGGACAAGCAAAAGCTTTAAGTTGGGGGTGTTGATGAGTGGTGATTTTACCACTCATTCTAGCCTCTTTTCCTTAGCTTTTATGTCTATTTAATTATAAAATGAGGTTTTTATGGTGGTTATTGTTAGATTTTAGGTAAATGATGCTACGAAGTGGTTCGAATTGAATTAAAGTGGAATTGAGAAAAAAGAAGGTGAAATCATGCCAAAAACTTCCAGTGAATTCAGCTTCCGCGGAGGAATGGCCGCAGAAGCGGAAGCGAATTTGGATGATAAGGCAGGAACCGCTTTTGCGGTTGAATTTCCACTTTCGCGGAAGCGTAGAAGCGCTCAATTTTCCGCTTCTGCGGTCACTAGCACTATTACGGATTTCTGCTTCTGCGTTAATGTTTCCACATTTGCGGAATCGCATCTGCGGTTATTGTTCCGCAGATGCAAAAATAGTGCATCAGGCCTGGGGCAAAAATGGAATTTCATGTTTGTAATCTCCAAATCGTTTTTATACTCGTCCAAGCAGATCTTTGGAGAATTTTTTGGCATATTTTCAGTTCATAAGACATAAAGAGA
>MU750749.1:1228-60218 GCA_026770625.1 Nicotiana glauca | reverse complement strand
CATGCCTTGAAGATCTGGCGTCATTATTTGTAGGGGGTTCCTTGTGAGATCTATACTGACCATCGAAGTTTGCAGCACTTGCTTATGTAGAAGGACCTGAATATGCGTCGGAGGAGATGGTTAGAGTTGTTAAAGGACTATGATATTACTATTTTTTTATCATTCAGGTAAGGCCAATGTGGTAGCCGATGCCTTGAATCGCCGAGCGGAGAGTTTGGGGTGTTTGGCATATTTACCAGCCTTTAAGAGACCAATGGCGAAGGATTGTCAGGCTTTAGCCAGTCAGTTTGTGAGATTGGACCTTTCGGAGCCCAGTCGGGTTCTAGCCTGTGTGGTTTCTCGGTCTTCCCTATTTGATCATATCAGGGAGCGGTAGTATGATGACCCTCATTTGCTTATCCTTTAGGATAGGGTCCAGCGTGGAGATGCCAGAGATGTGACCATCGAGGATGATGGATTATTGAGGATGCAGGGCCGGATTTGTGTGCCCCATATTGATGGTCTTCGAGAGTTGATTCTAGCAGAGGCCCATAGTTCACGGTATTCCATCCATTCGGGTACCGCGAAGATGTATCAGGGCTTGAGGCAGCACTATTGATGGAGGCAGATGAAGAAGGATATAGTTGGTTATGTGTCTAGATGCCTCAACTGCCAGCATGTGAAGTATGAGCACCAGCGTCTGGGTGGGTTGCTTCAGCAGATAGAGATCCCGGAGTGGAAATGGGAGCGCATCACCATGGACTTTGTATTTGGACTCCCACGGACCTTGAAGAAGTTTGATTCCATTTAGGTCATTGTGGATCAGCTGACCATGTCCGCTCATTTCATTCCTGTGTGCACCACTTATTCATCGGAGTGGTTAGCAGAGATTTATATCAAGGAGATCGTCCGTTTGCATGGTATTCCAGTTTCTATCATTTCAGATAGAGGTACTCAGTTTACATCGTGGTTCTAGAGAGTCGTGCAGTAGGAGTTAGGTACTCGGGTGGAGTTGAGCACAACATTTCATCCCCAGATGGACGGACAATCCGAGCGCACTATTCAGATTCTTGAGGATATGCTCCGTGCGTGTGTGATTGAGTTTGGAGGGTCTTGGGATCATTTCTTGCCATTGGCGGAGTTTGCTTATAACAACAGTTATTAGTCTAGCATTCAGATGGCGCCGTATGAGGCTTTATATGGTAGGCGGTATAGATCTCCGGTGGGTTGGTTTGAGCCGGGTGAGGCCAGGCTATTGGGTACAGAGATGGTTTAGGATACATTGGAGAAGGTTAAGGTGATTCAGGATAGACTCCGTACAGCCCAGTCCAGACAGATGAGTTACGCAGACAGGAAGGTTCGTGATGTTTCATATATGGTTGGTGAGCGGGTTCTGCTTTGGGTCTCGCCTATAAAAGGCGTCATGAGGTTTGGGAAGAAAGGAAAGCTAAGTTCGAGGTTTCTTGGCCCATTTGAGATCTTGAGGCAAGTTGGGGAGGTCGCTTATGAGCTTGCCTTACCTCCCAGCTTAGCCGGAGTTCACCCGGTATTCCATGTTTCGATTCTCCGGAGATATCATGGTGACCCGTCACACATGTTGGATTTTAGTTCAGTCCAGTTGGACAAGGATCTATCCTATGTAGAGAAGCCAGTGGCTATATTGGACATGCATGTCAGAAAGTTGAGGTCAAAGAGCGTAGCTTCAAGGTTCAGTGGCGGGGTCAGTCGGCCGAGGAGGCGACTTAGGAGGCTGAGCAGGATATGCCAACCAGTACCCTCATCTTTTCACTACTTCAGGTATGTTCTCTATGCTCGTTCGAGGATGAACGAATGTTTAAGTGTAGGAGGATGTGACGACCCGGCCAGTTGTTTTTTGGAATTTACACTCCAATCCCCCATTAATTGCATCCCCTAAGTTCATTTATGCTAATTTGGTTTGCTGGGATGTTCGGTGTTAGGATATGGAGTGTTTTGGGACACTTAGTCCCTAAATGAGAGCTTAAGAGTTGAAAAATGATTCGTACGGAATGGAAATTCGATGGTTCCGTTAGCTCCATTAGGTGATTTCGGTGTTAGGAGCGCGTTCGGAACATATTTTGGAGGTCCGTAGCTCATTTAGGCTTAAAATGCCGAAGTTTGTATTTTTAAAGTTCCGGTCCGATAGTAAGTTTTTGATCCGAGGGTCAGAATAGAATTTCGGAAGTTGCAGTAGCTCTGTCATGTCATTTGGGATGTGTGTGAAAAATTTCAGGTCAATCAGACGTGTTTTGGTTAGGTTTTTGACCGAAAGTGTGTTTTGTTGGAACTTGAAATTAATCCGGGTTTCCGCTGTTGTTTTAAGCATTTTCAAGGTTGGTACAAGTTTGAATAAGGTATTAGGTGGTATTGGTGCTTTTGGTTGAGGTCCCGGAGGCCTCGGGATGATTTCGGGTGGTTAACAGAGGAAATTTCTAAGTGTTGCAGCAGTTGGTATTTTTTTCTTTCTGGTATTTTTGCTTCTGCGGCTTGGGGACCGCAGAAGCGGAGCCACAGAAGCGGCCTTGGACGTCGCGGAAGCGACTTGGTGTCACCTCCCAGGAAATCGTAGAAGCAATAGGAATTATGCAGAAGCGGAAGCTAGGATTTTTAAAGGAGACCGCATAAGCGGCCAGTGGTTCGCATAGGCGGGACCGTAGAAGCGGTATTCACTGTGCATATGTAGAAATTCGTGGGTTTTGATTTCATAAGTTAGAAAACTCAATTTGAGCTCGGGTAAAGCCGATTTTCAGAGGATTTCGAAGAGGAAATTAGTGGATAACGTCTCTTTGATCCCTTTTAATTATATTACATCATTATATAGTTAAGTACATCATTGGAATTCGAATTTAGGATAAAAAATTTGGTAATTTGGGGTAAAACTTCATTGACCATACTATTGGGTTTAGAGTGAGCAATCGACCTCCGATTTGGGAGATTTTTATATGGTTTGACTCGTGAGAGTACTAGGGTTCTGAAAATGTGAAAATCATTCAATTCCGAGGCGTTGGATGGAAGGGCGTTTTGGTCATTTTTTCTATTTTCACGCTCTAGCTTTAATTTTTATAGCGGAATCAGTTGTTTGCAATATTATTTACGATGTGTAATTGAATTGAATAGATTTGGGCCATTTGGAGTCAAATACTCGTGGCAAAGGTGTGGTTCCTACTGATATTGAGCCGGTTCGAGGTAAGTGGTTTGTCTAACCTTGTTTGGGGGACCTTTTCCCCTTAGGATATGATCTTTGAATATTTGAATGCCTCGTACGAGAGGTAACGAGCGCGTACTTAAGCTAATTGTTGTAAACCCATTTCTACTTGAAGTATTTAAATTGAGATTTCCTGTTTACTTGTTCAGTTTAGACTGTAAGTTTAAACCTGTGCTAGCTTAGAGAAGCATGTTAGCTGACTTACTTGCTTAATTGTTTAACTGTACTATTTGTATTCTGTGAAGCATGTAGGCTAGAAATTACTATTACTTGTACTGGTTTAGCATTTATTCTGAGATTTTGAGTTGTTTTTGTGTGTGTTTAAATTGGGACTACGGGACGGCTTCCCGGGAGATCTCCCTGTACTTGACATATTTTGGATTGAGGGTGTGGGATACCAAGAGATCCCCGGCACATGAATTTCTATATATTGGGATACCAAGAGATCCTCGGCTTACTTATTGAGGATACTAAGAGATCCTCGGGATACCAAGAGATCCCCAGTGTATATGATGAGGATACCAAGAGATCCTCGGGATACCAAGAGATCCCTGATGCATTTGATGAGGATATCAAGAGATCCTCGGGATACTAAGAGATCCCCGGCTATTATTCCTTGTTGAGAGCAGTATTCCTTGTATTGTTACCTTTGCTTTCTATTAATGTTCTTCCTTATTTATCTGGTTTAGATTCTCGTGGTAGACTTTATTTAACTGTTTCCGTTATCTTATTATTTATTATGTTTTATCTCAGTAGGGCTCTGATCTTCCTCGTCACTACCCAACCGAGGTTAGGCTTGACACTTACTGAGCATTGTTGTGGTGTACTCATGCCCTTCTGCGCATTTTTTTCATGTGCAGATTATCTAGGTACCTCTACTCAGGCACACTATCCTTGAGGCGAGGAGTTATATGGAGACTTCGAGGTATATCTGCCGCGTCCGTAGACCAGGAGTCTCTATTCTGTTCCAGCTTTAGTATCTAGTTTATTCCTCTCTCAGTTGTTTAGATATTCTTGAGTTAAAGCAATGTTTTACGTTTTTATTAGCCTGTTGTTCCTGTGAGTTTCTGGGTTTTGGGATTGAGTTGTAGACTTATGCATTTCTTTTGGGTTGTATGGGCTGAGCGGCTTTATATGCAATCATTATTTTACATGTGTTCAGTTTTAATTAATTATTTTGCAAGTTATATTAAATTTCCACATTGTTAGGCTTACCTGATCACGGGGACCATGTGCCGTCATGACATGTTCACTGTTCGTGACAGATACTTACGATTGTCATTCCACTTTTCTAGGAACCCGATGGGGTTAGAAACCACGAGCTCAGTCTTGATAAAGAAGTATTTGTGCCAATACTTACAGCTCGGTTGGTCGTCTGTTCCGACCACCAGTCCCTTTGTGCCACGAACCTTAGGTTCACCATGGTGCCCCTAAGGAAACCGGGGGAGAATAAATGCAAGAGGAGGTGCACGGAGACCTCACTCCAGGCTAGCTCCGCGTATTTAGTCAACAAAAGGAGCACCTTGAGTGTGTATGGCGTGAACTGAGCCGGGCAGATATGATAGAATCTACAGAACTCGTCAGCCAAAGGAAAAAGGGGTAGGGTATAACAAATTATAAATGGGTACTCATAGAAAGTGCAGTACCCAGGTCTGTGAACGTTAGCATAGTCCCCATCCGCCAGAACTATCTCCACGTGAGCAAGGATACCGTATTTTACATGAAGAGCGTCGAGATGAGTTTAGTCTGTCTCCGAAATTACAGGGCTTGGAGTAGGAGTTGGATTCTTATTGAAGTCACTCCGAGACGAGGGATGCCGTGGTAATAATGCCTCCACTGTAAGAGGTATGTCATCATCCTCCACCTCCACTTCTCCGCTATCGGAGAAAGGAACCACACTCATCGGAACAATCCCAGGAACCTCTTCAATAGGGCAACAGGATTTCGGCATGATTTTATATAAAAGTAGCAGGTCACACCAATGGAGAATGAGAAAAGAAGGCTTCCGATCAAGAATGAAAGTGAGAAAATGAGGATATGCAAAAATGGAAGAAGAAGATTGAAGAATTCTCGAGAGTGGCTAATTAAGTACTTCAACGAGATTGAACCCTTCACCTATTTATAGGGTTGGTGGTGCCAGAATCGAGGCGGCAGGCTTCAAATTAGCGCGAGAAACCAAGCGCCAAACCGTCAGTTTTTTTGCCTCGAAAATATGTATAATGATGATACATGCAAACGTTAACGTCACCCGGGGAGGATTGTTCTTTTCAACGTTCCGTCGAATGTGATTAAGATCTCCTCTACTGGACATGTCGTAATGCTTCGACAAGCCAAATCCTCTTCAAAAGAAGCACTATTTCCGCCCATCGAGGACGCACCCCGCTGCGACCTCGACGAGCAGAGAGACTAAATGTATGGGTTCGAATTTGGTCGGTCACGTCTCAAAGGTGGCACGACCAACCGCTACGCACCTACGTGCCGGTATAGAGGGAGGGGTTGACACGGGAAGGAAAGGAGAGACGTCATCACGTCATCGTCGGCTTTGTTATAATATATACTTCTTCTTTTGTCATTCCGATGATAAGTAAAGGATCCTCCATTATATAAGGGGGGATCCAAGCCTTGTAATAGGGGACAGTTCTTTGGACAAGAAATACAAATTTGCTCTCTCTCTACTCTTTATCTCTCTACTGTTCTATCTCCTCTACTATTGCAATTTCATTTTTTCTAAAACTATCCTAGGGTTTATTATTTTTTATTATGATTTATCTCTTCATCTTTATTGATTGATTTTCTTAAAAAAAATTTAATATGTTTTGAGTCAAACAAAGGTAATAGAAATAATGAAGCAACATTTGAATTGAATCCGCTTTGTTGTTGTTTTTCCGCTTTAAGTGCATGTAATTGAAGCGGTGGAATAATTGCTCTGAAACGTTCTTGTTTGAAATGGTTTGGGGAATTTGCTTTGAAACGTGCTGGTTTGAAACGGCTTAGGGAACTGTGAATGTTGCGCCTTTTCGGGTATGAATGAATCCTAAAATAAGAAGAAAAGCTCAAAAAACTGAAAAATTAGATAAATGTCGTTCCTATTCAATGACATATGCCACGTCATTTGGGAAAAGCCCTGTTTTATAATTATATAATATAGATAGATAAAGTTTAAGTTGTGAAAATTGATATTTTCGTGAAAAATAAAAAATAGTAGCAACTTTTCATGCTTAAAAGAAAAGGACGGTTCATCTATATCTATCTATATCTATATCTATGTTATTATAAAAGCATGAATTGTCACGACCCGAATTTCTCACCTTCGGAATTCGTGATGGCGCCTACTATTAGGAGTTAGGCAAGCCAATTATTTATTACCTCTTTTAGCAAACAACGACGTTTAAAAAAAACAACGAAACATTTAATAGAAAAGCGGAAGTCTCAAATGTAAATAACTGAAAGAAATGCAAAAATTCCAATAACAAACTCTACCCAAGATCTGGAGTCACAAACTCACGAACGTCTAGCGAATGCTAAATACAGTGTCTGAATAAAAACATAATTCTGTTTGTTCAGGTACAAAGGATAACAAACTAAATTAAAGATCGAAGAGACTCCGGGCCTATGGACGTCAGCAAGGCTATCTCAGTATCTCTGGACTGAAGTCAACTCCCAAATCTACTACTGGTGTCCAAAAGCTGCTCCGGTTCCATGATCTGCGCAAAAAGATGCACAAAGTGTAACATCAGCACAACCGACCCCATGTGCTGGTAAGTACCTGGCCTAACCCCGGCGAAGTAGTGACGAGGCTAGACCAGACTACCAAATAAATCTGTGCAGTTCAATATATATATGCCATAGAAAAGAATACAGAAATTAACCAGTCAAGAGGGAGGGGAGCATGCTATGGGGCTATAATAGTTCAGATCTAAAATCAAGTAATAATGAATGAAACTGTACAACTACAATATCCGCAAGAATAGGAAAAAAATCAACGAATTGCACGACAACATTCTTCGTGCTTTTACTCTTGTTCTCACGAAAACAATCACATAAAGTACACGGCATCACCCTTCGTGCTTTACCTCACAAAATGATGGCATGGAATGATCCTTCATGCATAAACACTCATATCATGGCACGGAATGTTTCTTCGTGCATTAGTAATCATATCATGGCACGGAATGATCCTTCGTGCACAAAAACTCATATCATGGCACGGAATGTTCCTTCGTGCATTAGTAATCGTATCATGGAACGGAATGTTCCTTCGTGCATTAGTAATCATATCACAATCGTGCACGACATCACCCTTCGTGCTTTATCACTCGTCCTTACCCAAACAACAATCACAACCAATGGGGCGAGGGAATAGACAAACAAGAAAGGAATCCCGGCAAGGGAACAATAACAACAATTTCAATAACCGGCAAGAGAAACAGCAAAATATCCTGGCAAGGGAATAACCAATAACTCATTAGCTTTCTTTCATTTCTTACTTCATATCTCACTTTATCACTTGAGCCAATGCTCCCTAGAATTTCATAATCTCATATACCTTCTCAATTCGTATCACAACCAAGCTAATACTCCACGAAAATCAAATGATCATAATGTCTTTCACTTGTTCTTTACAATAGATAGAAATCCTCAATTAAACATAGAATTCACAACAAAATCATGATAATCACGTTTTAAGGACTCACGATCATGCTAGACACAAAAGTATAGATACTCGTCACCATGCCTATACACCGTACTCAACAATTAGCAAGTAGCAAACAATACTCAATTCCTATTCCCTCAAGCTAAGGTTAGACCGAACACTTACCTCAACTTCCATAGCTAAATCAATCCACAACGACCGCCTTCCCTCTCGAATTCGGCTCCAACTCAATCAAATCTCTGAAATAACGACTTTACAACATTAATATAAGCTAAACAAATCAAACCCAATGCCTAAATATAGTTTTCTAAGCTTTTTTTCCAAAGTTCCAAAAATTGACCCCGAGCCCGCTTGGTCAAACCCCGAGGTTCGAACCAATTTCATATCACCCATTCCCCCATGAGCCCGAATATACAATTTGTTTTAAAATTTGACCCCAAAACGAGGTCTAAATCAAAGAAAATTGAAAATCCATAATTCTACCCAATTCCCCCAATTTCCACCCTAATCTATGTGATTTAAGCTTAGAATTCCTATAATTAATGAAGGAAAATGAAGGAAATGAGTGGGGATTTACTAACCCAAGTAGTCTTGAAGAATGGGGGCTTCAATGGACTCCTAAAAGCTTGGGGAAGAAGAAAGCTCGTGAGAATTTGAGTTAATCTCGTATGCACTATTTTTTAACCTTTTTTAAAAAAATCACTGGGCGAATTTGTTCTACATGTTCGCGACATGGGGGTCACGTTCGCGATGAATGGGGTAGAACGGCATCCATTCGCGAGGGAGGTCTGTGAACGCGAAGAGTAAAAATATGGGGGTCCAAGGTTTGCTCTACGCAAATGCCTGAGGGGGTGCGCGAACGAGTTGAAGGAAAGGGGTTGGGGTCCTGGGTTGGCCTATGCAAACGCGGGGACTGTTCCGCGAACTCGAAGAAGGGGAAACCTAAAGGTACGCGAATGCGAAGAAGGAAAACACTGTTCACATGCTGCAACTTTTCTACAATTATCTTAAGTTCAAAACAACCCCGAACACCTCCGAAAACACTCCCGAGCCCTCGGGGCTCCTAACCAATCACACACACACACTAACTCAACGACATCCTATGAACTTAACCGTGCGATCAAATCGCCAAAATAACATCAAGATCAATGAATTAAACCTCAAAATCATCACTTTTTCATCAAACTTCATAAACTTTCATTTTTCTGAGATTTAGGTCCGAAACACGTCAAATTACGTCTGATTTCAAACAAATTTCACAGAAACATCTTAAATCACATATAAGACCTGTACCGGGTGCCGAAACCAAAATACGGGCCCGATACCCGCACGTTCTAATCCATTTTCATTTCAAATTTCCATATTAATTTCAGAAAAATAATTTCTTTTAAAAATTTATTTCTCGGGCTCGGGACCTCGGATTTTGATTTCGGGCATATGCCCGAGTCCCATATTTTTCTACAGATCCTTCGGGATCGTCAAATCAAGGGTCCGGGTCCGTTTACCCAAAAGATTGACCAAAGTCAACTTTAATCATTTTAGATACCCAATTTTGCAATTTTTCACAGAATTTAACACATAAGCTTTCCGGCTACGCCCGTACTACGCACACAAATCGAGGAAACTAAAGTGAGGTTTTCAAGGCCTCGAAAGCGCGGAAAAAGGGAGAAAACTAGTGATGACCCCTTTGGTTCGTCACATTCTCCACCTCTAAAACAACCGTTCGTCCTCGAACAGACAAAAGAAAGAAGTACCTGAGTCGTGAAATAGATGAGGATAATGGCTCCGCATATCAGACTTGGACTCCCAGGTCGATGCCTTAGGAGGCTGACCTCTCCACTAAACACGCACTAAAGGAAAACTCTTCGACGTCAACTGTCGAACCTGCCGGTCTAAAATAGCCACCGGCTCCTCCTCATAAGATAGATCCTTGTCCAACTGGACAGTGCTGAAATCTAACACGTGGGCTGGATCGCCGTGATACCTCCAAAGCATGGACACATGAAAAACTGGATGCACAGTTGACAAGCTAGGTGGCAAGGCAAGCCTATAAGCCACCTCTCCCACACGGTCGAAAATCTCAAATGGGCTAATGAACCTAGGGCTAAGCTTGCCCTTCTTTCCAAATCACATCACGCCCTTCATAGGCGACACTCGGAGCAATTCTCGCTCACCAACCATGAAAGACACATCTCGGACCTTGCGATCTGCATAACTCTTCTGCCTGGACTGAGCTGTTCGAAGCCTATCCTGAATGATCTTTACCTTGTCCAAGGCCTCATGAACTAGATCTGTACCCAACAACCAAGCCTCTCCCGGCTCAAACCACCCAACTGGAGATTGACACCGCCTACCATACAACACCTCATAAGGAGCCATTTGAATGCTGGACTAGTAGTTGTTGTTGTAGGCAATCTATGCTAAAGGCAAGAACTGATCCCACGAACCTCCAAAGTCAATAACACAAGCTCAGAGCATATCCTCCAATATCTGAATAGGCCGCTCGGACAGTCCGTCCGTCTGAGGATGGAATGCTGTGCTCAACTCAACCTGGGTTCCCAACTCTCGCTGAACTGCTCTCCAAAAGCACGAGGTAAATTGCGTACCCCGGTCCGAAATGATAGATACCGGCACCCCATGAAGGCGAACAATCTGTCTGATGTAGATCTCAGCTAACCTCTCGAATGAATAAGTGGCTGCAACAGGAACAAAATGCGCTGACTTGGTCAGCCTATCAATAATGACCCAAATCGCATCAAACTTCTTCCGGGTTAATGGGAGACCAGTAACAAAATCCATAGTAATCCTCTCCCACTTCCATTCGAGAAGCTCAATCCTCTGAAACAATCCACCAGGCATCTAATGCTCATACTTAACCTGCTGACAATTCAAACATCGAGCCATATATGCAACAATATCTTTCTTCATTCTGCGCCACCAATAGTGCTGCCTCAGATCCTGATACATCTTCGCGGCGCCCAGGTGAATAGAATACCGGGAGCTATGGGCCTCCGCTAAGATCAACTCTCGAATCCCATCAACATTGGGCACACAAACTCGCCCCTACAGTCTCAAGACACCATCATCATATAAGGTCACCTTCTTCGCACCTCCACACTGCACTGTGTCTCTCAGGACACACAAATGGGGATCATCAAATTGTCGATCACGAATACGCTCCAATAATGAAGAACGAGCACCCGTGCAAGCTAACACTCGGCTAGGCTCAGAAATATCCAACCTCACAAATCGATTGGACAAAGCCTTAACATCCAAAGCAAGCGGCCTCTGGCTGGCCGGAATATAAGCAAGACTACATATGCTGGCGGACTTCCTACTCAATGCATCGGCCACCACATTGGCCTTCCCCGGGTGGTACAGGATAGTAACATCATAATCTTTCAGCAACTCCAACCACCTCCTTTGCCTCAAATTCAAATCCTTTTGCTTGAACAAGTACTGAAGACTCTTGTGCTCAGTGTACACCTCACACGTCACACCATATAGATAATGCCTCCAAATCTTCAAAGCATGAACAATGGCTGGCAACTCTAAATCAGATAATTCTTCTCGTAGATCTTCAACTGCCTCGAAGCCTAGGCAATGACTCTGCCATCTTGCATCAATACTGCACTAAGCCCAGTACGGAAAGCATCACAATAGACTGTATAAGGCCTAGAACCTGTGGGCAAAACTAATACCGGTGCAGTAGTCAGATCTGTCTTGAGCTTCTGAAAGCTCGCCTCACACTCATCTTACCATCTAAAATGGGCACCCTTCTGGGTCAACCTGGTCATCGGGGCTGCAATAGATGAAAACCCCTCCACAAACCGACAATAGTAGCCTGCTAACCCCAAGAAACTCCGAATCTCTATAGCTGAAGCTAGTCGGGGCCAGTTCTTGACTACCTCAATCATCTTCGGGTCCACCTGAATACCCTCTACTGATACGATGTGACCTAGGAATGCAACCAAACTCAACCAGAACTCACACTTTGAGAACTTAGCATATAACTGGCTATCCTTCGGAGTTTGAAGAACCACTCTGAGGTGCCGCTCGTGCTCCTCCTGACTGTGGGAGTATATCAGAATATCATCAATAAAGACTATCACGAACAAGTCCAAATAAGGTCTAAACACTCGATTCATCAACTCCATAAATGCTGCTGGGGCATTGGTCAACCCAAATGACATGACCATGAACTCATAATGCCCGTACCGAGTGTGAAGTGCTGTCTTAGGGGCATCAGATACACTAATCCTCAACTTATGGGAGCCAGATCTCAAGTCTATCTTTGAAAACACCTTTGCACCCTGAAGCTGGTCGAACAAATTATCAATCATCGGCAGTGGATACTTGTTCTTTATCGTCACTTTGTTCAATTGCTGGTAATCAATGCACATCCTCATCGAACCATCCTTTTTCTTCACAAATAACACCGGCACACCTCAAGGCGAGACGCTGGGTCTAATGAAACCCTTCTTAAGCAAATCCTGCAACTGACCCTTTAACTCTTTCAACTACGACGGGGCCATGCGATACGGCGGGATAGAAACAGGCTGCGTGCCTAGAGCCAGATCAATATAAAAATCAATATCCTTGTCGGGCGGCATACCCGGCAGGTCTGAAGGGAAAACCTTGGGGAACTCCCGAACAATAGGTACAGAATCAATAGAAGGGACCTCTACGCTGGAGTCGCGAACATACGCCAGATAAGCTAAACACCCCTTCTCGACCATGCATCAAGCCTTCACATATAAGATAACACTGCGAGTGGTATGACCTTGGGTCCCTCTCCACTCCAAACGGGGAAAATCTGGTTAAGCCAAGGTCACAGTCTTGGCATGGCAATCTAAGATGGCATGATACAGGGACAAAGCACCCATCCCTAATATGACGTCTAAATCCACCATGTCTAAGAGCAATAAATCAACACGGGTCTCAAGACCCTCAAACACTACCATACAGGAACGATGAACTCCATCGACCATAATGGAATCACCCATCGGTGTAGATACGTAAATAGGAATACTCAAAGCATCACTAGGCATGACCAAGTACGGAGCAAAATAGGATGACACATACGAATACATAGACCCAGGGCCAAATAGCACTGAAGCATCCCTATCACAGACGAGGATAGTACCTGTAATAACTGCATCTGAAGACTCAACCTCTGGCCTGGCTGGAAGAGCATAACACTAGGGCTGGGCCCCACCTCCCTGAACCATATCCCTGGGACGATCGGCTGCTGGCTGGCCTCTACCTCTGGCGGTCCGAGCTCCACCTCTATGATCTCTACCTCCACCTCTATGACCTCTACCCTCGCCACTAGCTGGATGGGCAGCCTGTGGATCACCTGATGCCTGTATCCTAGGACGAGGACCCTGCTGGTGGGAACTGCTTGAAGCTCGAGGGCAAAATCTGACAATGTAACTCGAGTCACCACAATAGTAACAAGCCCTCGACTGCTGAGGCTGTTGACCCTGTCGACCTAAATGTCCACCCCGAAAACTCTAAAGTGGTGGGGCACCGATGGGTGCTAATGGTGAACTGTGAGGCTGCTGGTCAGAATAATGCGACTGAGAACCACGACCACCTGAAGTACCATGAGAAACCTGAAGAGCTAACTGAAAGGGCCTCTGAGGATAGCCTCTACCATAAGAATCTCTACCTCCAGATGAGGTACCACTAAACCTACCTGCATGACGGGGCTTCTTATCAGACCCATGACCACCTCTCTGTGCAAGAGCCATCTCAACTCTACGGGCCGTATTGGCCACCTCCTGAAAAGAAATCTCACTCCTGACTCCCATAGCCATCTGGAGACGGATCGGCTGAATCAAGCCATCAATAAACCTCTGCACCCTCTCTCTCTCGGTGGGGAGTATAACAATAGCATGGCGAGCTAGATCAATGAACCGGGTCTTATACTGTGTGACTGTCATAGAGCCCTACTAAAGGTGCTCAAACGACCTGCGAAGAGCATCTCGCTGAGTAACGGGGAGAAACTTCTCCAAGAATAACTCTGGAAACTGGTTCCAAGTCAGAGATGGCGACCCTGCTGGTATGGCTAAACAATAGTCCCTCCACCAAGTCTTGGCAGATCCAGATAGACGAAAGGTGGCGAAGTCGACCCTATTAGTCTCCACAATACCCATAGTGTGAAGAACCTCATGGTAGCTATATAAGAAATCCTGGGGGTCCTCTGAAGAAGCACCACTGAATATGGTGGTGAAGAGCTTGGTGAACCTATCCAGTCTCCACAAAGCATCTATGGACATAGCCGCTCCATAGTCGGTCTGAGTCACAATACCCGGCTGAACTGCCACGGCTGGCTGCACCACTGGAACCTGAGCCTGGGGAGCTACCTGCTCCGGAGTACGTGTAGCAGGAGTCTGAACCCCTCCTCCAGCCTGAGAGGGGTTGGTGTTACTGGAAGCAAACCCGCTCGAGTGACGCTCTCCATAAGGCCTACCAATCTGACCAAAGCGTCCTAAAGAACTGGGGTGGCTATAAACCCCTCTGGGACCTGAGCTGGGACCACCGGAGCTGCTGGAGCTGGAACCTCCTCGTCATAATCAATCTGAGGCTCTACCTCTGGGGATGCTGCTCGAGGCTGAGCTCTGCCCCTGCCTCGACCTTTAGCATGGCCTCGGCCTCGACCTCGGCCTCTGCCCCTCGTAGGAGCTGCTACCGAGGGCTCGGGTTGCTGCGCAGTAGAAGAGGAAGCATGTGTTCTCGCCATCTGCGAAAGAACATAGTAGAAAGACAATTAGTATTTGAGAAACAGAATCGCACAACAAGAAAGAACAAAAATGAAATTTTCCTAACTCTGTAGCCTCTGCAAGATAAATACTGACGTCTTCGTACCGATCCCTCAAATCCTACCGAGTTTGTCCGTGAATTGTGAGACCTATGTAACCTAGTGCTCTGATACCAACTTGTCACGACCCGGATTTCCCACCCCTGGGAGTCGTGATCGCATACTATTAGGATCTAGGAAAGCCAAATATTTATTACCTCTTTTAGCAAACATCGACATTTAAAAAAAAACAACGAAACATTTAATAGAAAAGCGGAAGTCTCAAATGTAAATAGCTGAAAGAAAAGCGAAAATTCCAATAACAAACTCTACCCAAGATCTGGAGTCACAAACTCACGAACGTCTAGCGAATGCTAAATACATTGTCTGAATTGAAAACATAATTATGTTTGTTCCAGTACAAAGGATAACAAACTTAAGTAGAGATAGAAGAGAATCCGGGCTTGCGGACGTCAGCAAGGCTACCTCGGTGTCTCTGGACTGAAGTCAGCTCCCAAATCTACTACTGCTATCCAAAAGCTGCTCCGGCTCAGTGATCTGTGCAAAAAGATGCACAGAGTATAGCATCAGCACAACCGACCCCATGTGCTGGTAAGTGCCTGGCCTAACCCCGGCGAAGTAGTGACAAGGCTAGAACGGACTACCGAACAAACATGTGCAGTTCAATATATATATGCCATCGAAAGGAATACAGAAATTAACCAGTCAAGAGGGAGGGGAGCATGCTATGGGCTATAACAGTTCAGATCTAAAATCAAGTAATAATGAATGAAACTGTACAACTACAATATCCGCAAGAATAGGGAAAAAATCAACGAATTGCACGGCACCATCCTTTGTGCTTTTACTCTCGTTCTCACCAAAACAATCACATAAAGTACACGGCATCACCCTTCGTACTTTACCTCACAAAATGATGGTACGGAATGATCCTTCGTGCATAAACACTCATATCATGGCACAGAATGTTCTTTTGTACATTAGTAATCATATCATGGCACGGAATGATCCTTCGCGCATAAACACTCATATCATGGCATGGAATATTCCTTCGTGCATTAGTAATCGTATCATGGCACGGAATATTCCTTCGTGCATTAGTAATCATATCACAATCGTGCACGACATCACCCATTGTTCTTTATTACTCGTCCTCACCCAAACAACAATTACAAACAATGGGGTGAGGGAATAGACAAACAAGATTGGAATCCAGGCAAGGGAACAATAACAACAATTTCAATATCCAGTAAGGGAGAAAAGTCAACCAAACAGCAAAATATCCCGGCAAGGGAATGACCAATAACTCATTAGCTTTCTTTCATTTCTTACTTCATATCTCACTTTATCACTTGAGCCAATGCTCCCAAGAATTTCATAATCTCATATACCTTCTCAATTCATATCACAACCGAGCTAATACTCCACGAAAATCAAATGATCATAATGTATATCAAATGTTCTTTACAATAGATAGAAATCCTCAATTAAACATGGAATTCACAACAAAATCATAATAATCACGTTTTAAGGACTCACGGTCATGCTAGACACTAATGTATAGATATTCGTCACCATGCCTATACACCGTACTCGACAATTAGCAAGTAGCAAACAATACTCAACTCCTATTCCCTCAAGCTAAGATTAGACCGAATACTTACCTCAACTTCCACAGATAAATCAATCCACCACGACTGCCTTTCCTCTCGAATTCGGCTCCAACTCAATAAAATCTATGAAATAGCGACTTTACAACATTAATATAAGCTAAACAAATCAAACCCAATGCCTAAATATAGTTTTCTAAGCTTTCTTTCCAAAATTCCAAAAATCGACCCCGGGCCCGCTTGGTTAAAACCTGAGGTTCGAACCAATTTCATATCACCCATTCCCCAACGAGCCCGAATATGCACTGTTTCTGAACTTTTTTTAAAAAATCACTGGGCGAATTTGTTTTACGCGTTCGCGACATGGGGGTCGTGTTCGTGATGAATGGGGCAGAAAAGCATCGCCTTTGCGAGGGAGGACTGCGAACGCAAAGAGTAAAAATACGGGGGTCCAAGGTTTGCTCTACGCGAACGCGTGAGGGGTGCACGAACGCGTTGAAGGAAAGGGGCTGGGGTCCTGGGTTGGCCTATGCGAACGCGGGGACTGTTCTGCCAACGCGAAGAAGGGGAAACCTAAAGGTACGTGAATGCGAGCTGAAGGCTGCGAACGCGAAGAAGGGAAACACCGTTCACCTGGTGCAACTTTTCTGCAATTTTCTTAAGTTCAAAACCACCCCGAACACCTTCGAAAACACTCCCGAGCCCTTGGGGCTCCTAACCAAACACACACACTAACTCAAAGACATCGTACGAACTTAACCGTGCGATCAAATCGCCAAAATAACATCAAAATCAATGAATTAAACCTCAAAATTATCACTTTTTCATCAAACTTCATAAACTTTTATCTTTTAGAGATTTATGTTCTAAACACGTCAAATGACGTCCGATTTCAACCAAATTTCATAGAAACGTCTTAAATCACATATAAGACCTGTACCTGGCGCCGGAACCAAAATACGGGCCCGGATACCCCGCACGTTCTAATCCATTTTCATTTACAATTTCCATATTAATTTTAGAAAAATAATTTCTTTTAAAAATCTATTTCTCGGGCTCGGGACCTCAAATTTCGATTTCGAACATACGCTCGAGTCCCATATTTTTCTACGGACCCTCCGGGACCATCAAATCAAAGGTCCGGGGCTGTTTACCCAAAATGTTGACCAAAGTCAACTTTAATCATTTTAAATACCCAATTTTGTAATTTTTCACAGCATTTAACACATAAGCTTTCCGGCTACGCGCCCGGACTGTGCACGCAAATCGAGACGACTAAAAGTAAGGTTTTCAAGGCCTTAGAAGGGAGGAAAAATATAATATCGGTTTACAAAAATAACCTTATAATATTAAATATAATAACTCATAATAAAAAGACATAACCGGAATTCTAGATATTAGCCTTACAATCCTATTAGTTTGAGAACATAATATTACACGTTAGGAATCCTACATGATTACCTTTAGGAATCCTATTAGTATTAATACTTTCGGGTTGTCTAATTCCTATAAACTTGAACAAGTAAATATCTTTAGTCATATAATCATATTACTTTTAATATAACTTCATGTGCGGATAAAACTGTAATATTAAAAACTTCTACTAATTAATAGTAATTCACATGAGGTTCATATACAAAGCAAGATTCCTACCCATTTTATGCTCCATAGTCATATACTATAAAATTTCCATGGACTAGACTAGATAATTTTCACTGCCGCCTCATACTACCTATGTAAAGGAGTGCATTGCCTCATTCATTGGAGCATGCACGAATTTGGTACATTAAAAAAGACTTCCAAAAAATTAATACTTGCAATGTAACTAGGGTCGATTAATACATGAGAATTTAATGTAAGAAATGCACGAATGAATATGAGTTTGCATGTTCTCATCTTCAAGAAGATTTTGGTTAATGACAAAAATAATGTCATTAGATTTGTTTATCTTGGTGCTCAAAAGTATAATCTATCGTATTCTTCTCTTTTTCTTTGATTTCTTTGTTCTCTTTAGTTAATTATGTATAGGTTCAGGGAGTAATTCAAGATTTATTATTGAAGCATAAAGTGGTAGATTTGTTTTGACCAAAGTATGAACTTGAAAGTTATGATGATAAGTTGGTAACTAATAAAGGTAGTACATTTTAAAGTTTGAATTTTTTTTGCCTTATAAACATAAATAATTTTTATTAAAAAAAAAAAGAAAGAAAGAAGAAGAAGAGGCAATTTTTAGGAAAAAAATGGTTGTTTACAAAAATAAACTTATAATGTTAAGCATAATAACTCATAATAAAAAGACATAACCGGAATTTTAGATATTAGCCTTATAATCCTATTAGTATAATTATTTTCGGGTTGTCTAATTCATGTAAAATTGAACAAGTAAATATCTTAGTCATGTAATCTTATTACTTTTAGGATATACTTCTTAAAAATTCTTATTACTAATTTAATTTAAAAATATATTATAATATCCTATTACTAATTTAAATTGAGATTGTATTATATATTGTCCAAATTCATTTAGAAAAATGAGAGCATGTATTATTATAAAAGCATAAATATAATATTAATATACCAAGATAGCCATAAAATATTAAACGGAAGAACTCATAGGTAAAAAATATAACTGTAAATACTTAATTTTTGGACTACAATACCTTCTATGTTAATTTTTAATATTCAAAATTAGTAAAATTGTGTCTATTTAATTCTTATTGAAAATATGTAAGAATGTTTAATAAGATCAATTTTATAAGAATCATCCGTATTGCTTACACTACCACTCCATAATGTCATACCAATAATTATTAAATGGACAGCATAAAGAGTTGAAATTAAGAAAAAAATCATGATAATACATTTTTATATTATATTTGAACTATTTTCCTACCCAAATAATATTTTTTTATCAATTTTTTGTGTAATATTAAAAAATACCTAATTATTAAACATCAACTAAGAAAATATTTAAGAATATAAATGTGCGAGAAAGAGAAAAAAATAGCTGGTAAGAGTCAATACCACTAATAATTCTACAGACAGAGATATCTAAAAGTGAAGTGTCATATCAATCTTTTACTATTTGAAAAAATAATATGGTGGATAAAATTATAATTAAGATTAAATATTCAAAACAAAATATGAACTAATATTAAGATTTGAATCAACATAGAATAAATTATTTTTTTATGTTAAAACTAAATAATTAAATCTTCTAATTAATTATTTAGCAAGAGAATCCAATTCAATTTTCTTTTAAATTCATCATATGAGTATAATTCTTATTCAACTTAAAAAAAATCTTAGGGTACATAAATTTATTCCATAAAAAAAAAGTTACACAAAGTAAAAATGTTAGCATATATTAAGAATCAAAATGTTATACAGGTGTCTGAGGATGCACAATCAAAGCTAAATCCTAAAGAAGATCAAATTTTCAAGATTATATTATAAAGAGCCGACTCTGATATAACGGAATTATTATTTATAGATGCCTCCGTCGGGACCGAAATAATATTTCTATGTCATGCATTATTTGCAAATATCATAGCAACAAGCATCACACTATTAAAAATAATAGCAAGCGGTGTACCAACACCGATTTTATTATGAGGCCACCCACTTTTGATTTGATATACCTGTTCAAACAAATTAAATAACCAACACAAATATACCAAAGCAGGCAATAATGCTAAATCTATAAGGAAAACAAAATTGAAAATATGGGATGAAGCACTTATGTCACGACCCAATTTCTAAATTCGGTCGTGATGGCGCCTCTCGTGAAGACAAGGCCAGCCAACTAACCCAAATCGCCTCTTTAACAATTATTAAACATAATTGAATAGATAAATACGGCTTAACGACAATAATAACCAGCATTTACAACCCAACAACAACCCGACCGCGGTGTCACAAGTCACGAGCATCTAAAGAAAACCTGGACACAATTACAGGGCCAATAATATACAAGAAATAAATTCCAAAATTCTAAAGACAACGTCCGGTGCCGCGAACGCTGGCAGTCACCTTGCTCAGCTTCAATAGTAATACTTTCAATCAGCTAATAACCCGCTATCGGGTGAACAATACCTGCAACTGCACGCGATGTGCAGGGAGTAAAGTGATTACTTCAACTCAGTTAGTAATAAGAGTAAATATTAACTGAGCGGAAAGAAATCACGTAAGAGCACTCCATCATACTATATAGGACAGTACAACCCTTTGAGAAAACAGTAAAATCGTGAAAATCCTTTAAATATCTGGTTCAGTTAAAGACCTCTTTTGAAAATATCCTTTTCCAACAGTCAAGCATATGAATGCTATATTAGATAGTGCAGGTCAGCACATAAATCTGCCCCTCGGGCACAGCACTCCACCAACAAATAACAACAGGATATCTGGTAAACAGTGCAAGAAATAGCATGGATGCCAAGGATATGAGAGTGTTGAATGTCATGACACGTAGTACCAACAGGAACCAATGCATGAATGCAATGCAATGCACATGACCACTGCAGCGCGCAACCTGATCCATTTGGGTACCCACGCTCACTGTGGGGGTTCAGACTCCGGCGGGTGTCATGAACCAATTTCCAAACCCGGTCGTGATGGTGCCTCTTGTAAAGACAAGGCCAGCCAACTAACCCAAGTCATCTCTTTAACAATCATTAAACATAATGAATAGAAAATTCAACTTAATGGTATTAAAATAGTTAATTACAACCCAACACAATCCGACCGAGGTGTCACAAGTCACGAGCATCTAAAGAAGACTGAACACTACTACTGGGCCAATAATATTATACAGAATAAAATCTGGAATCAATAGATGAAGTCCGGTGCCGCGAACGCTGGCGGTCACTTGCCCACTACAGTAGTAATACCTTCAATCAACTATTAACCCGCTTCCGGGTGAACAATACCTGCAACTGCACGCGATGTGCAGGGAGTAAATTGAGTACTCCAACTCAATGAGTAATAAAAGTAAATAATAACTGAGCAGTAAGAAATCACGTAAAGCAACCAACAGGCTATACAGAAGCCGGGTACAATTTCCGAGAAAACGGTGAAATCAATGAACTCTTTAGAAATGTTTCGGCTCGGTTCAAATCTCTTTTGAAGATGGTTTTTTCAATAATTACGAAAATTGTTTAAAAATAGTTAGTGCTGCTTAGCACAGGAAATCTGCCCCTCGGGCACAAATACCATAGTATAACAGGTAAAAATGCAAATAAGTATGTAAGACGAGCACATAAAAGTTCGCCCCTCGGGCACAACTCAAAACAGTACCAGCCCCTCGGGCTCAATATCAACCGCTCAAAATAGTATCAGCCCCTCGGGCTCAGTCTCAATCACATGGTACAACATCAGCCCCTCGGGCTCACTCCCAACTCACATCAGGGTACCCGCGCTCACTGTGGGTGTGCAGACTCCGGAGGGGCTCCTACAGCCCAAGCGTTATATCATCATAAGGTCTGAAAGCCTGTACATATCAACATGAGGCCTGAAAGCCATCTCACAAAACACTCGAGGCCTGAAAGCCTCCTCACATATCGCTCGAGGCCTGAAAGCCTCCTCACATCACTCGAGGCCTGAAAGCCTCCTCATATCACTCATCAGATCCTCAATCATGGCCCTCGGCCTAAATCAATCCAAAAATAATCATAAGCCCCTCGGGCATCAACGAAAACGAAAATGCTCAGCTCAAACAATAGTTCAAATATCAGTTAAAACTCAAGGTTGAATAAAAATATAGCTGAGTTCATGAAACAGTGTAATTCAAATGGACTGAGTTCAAATAATGTTTCAAATAGTGAGGAAATCAATCACAAGGAGTTCAAACAGTCGGCAATAAGCCCCAAATATGGCAATAAGCCCAATTCATAGTGAAAAACAACACGTCATAGTCAAATACGCGGTAAAATCAACAACCGGGACAGACCAAGTCACAATCCCCAACGGTTCTCTACCCCACGCTGATATCTGGTGTGCAAGTCACCTCAATACAACACTATGATGTGAAAATCCGGGGTTTCAAACCCTCAGGGTATCATTTACAAGTATTAATCACCTCGAACCGGTGAAATCTCTATCTCGCTATGCCTTTGTCCCTCAAAACAATATGCCAATGGAACAATACCCAATAGAAAACAATCGAAAAAATAGCAAAAATCTCGAAACTAGCAAAACCCGAGCCCGGGCCCACTTCTCGAAAAATTACAAAACTTACATTACCGGATTTCTCATCTCGCCACGAGTTCATACATACCAAGAACTCCCAAATCCGAGCTCAAATGTCCTATCAAATCCCAATTTGAAATATCAAAAACTCAAGCCCTAGTTCATCAATTTTAAGCTTAATTTCCATCAATTTCTAGACGAATTTCACATACAAATCACGTTTTAGGTTTAGAAATCTTACGTCCAATAATTACCCGTCGAAATCCCACTTCAATTCCGTCCAATAGTTCTCAAGCTCGCTTAAAAATGGTGGAAATAACATAAGCTTCGCGGAACAAAAATGAATATAAAACCTTTCTGACTCCAGGGGTTTTTGCTTCTGCGGTTCCCACACCCTCTTCTGCGATACCGCTTTTCGGAATTTCACTGAAAGTCCAAAGCCGCTTCTGCGACACAATTCCCGCTTCCGCGGAACTTCCTCTTATGACCCAAAACTGCTTCTCCGGTTTACCGTCCGCTTCTGCGGACCCGCTGATGCGATAATTATTCCGCTTCTGCGGAACAACACTACCAAAGCACGGACCGCTTTTGCGATCCTTCACCCGCTTCTGCGGAACCGCTTCTGCGGTTCATTTCCGCAGAGGCAGAAATACCAGATGAAAGCAAAATAAACATGCAATAAACTTCAAAAACTCCCCGTTTAACCAACCGAACTCACCCCCAGGCCCCCGGTCCCTCAACCAAAAACACCAACACATCCTAAAACCCCATTCAAACTTGTTCCAATCCTCAAAACACATCAAGCAACGCTAAAAATCATTAAATCACATCGGATTCAAGCCTAAGTTTCTTCAAAACTTCCGAAATGCGCATTCGATAAAAAACCCGACCAAACCTTGTCCGAATGACCTGAAAATTTTCACACCTATCCAAAATCACCCAACGAAGCTACATCAACTCTTGGAATTCCATGCCGACCCTCGGATCAAAATCTCACCCATCAACCGGAATTCACCATAATACTAACTTCGCCAATTCAAGTCTAATTCTACACCGGACCTCCAAAATCACTTCCGGCCACGCTCCAAAATCACAAATCATCCCCCGAAGCTAATCGAATCACCGGAAATCACATCCGAACCTTCTAACTAATAAGTCAACATCCGGTTGACTTTTCCAACTTAAGCCTTCCTTAAAGAGACTAGGTGTCTCATTTCTTATCAAAACCAATTCACATCAACTCGAACACACCGCACACCAATAACGAAATATGACGAAGCATAAAATAGGGGAAATAGAGCGGTAACTCATGAGACGACGGGTCGGGTCGGGTCGTCACATCCTCCCCAACTTAAACCAACGCTCATCCTCGAGCGTACCCAGAGTTGTCCTAGAAGCCAACCAATAACTGAATAACCTTACCAAGCATATACCTGGGGTGATCCCACATTACCCTATCTCGCATAGGTCCGATAACACAACATAGCTGGAATCTCACAACCCATCTAGATCCTAAACCGTAGAACCACATTGCACTTTCCGAAATCATACACAAGACCTTAACCTCACATCTACACTCAGAATAAGTCTGAACCAGCTGTAATGACCCATACCTGCAACCTCTGTGAAATCATACGATATACCACATAATCCAAGCACTCGAAATGATAACTTTTATTCACAGTAGTTACCCACAACAACCAAATACCGATATAAAACCTCTTATTTGGCTAAAATCTTATTCCATCACTTTCATATACTGCCAACGATAAATGAAACACGCGATAAACCGTAACCATTTCTCAGATCAACCATTCATGAAGCCACTTCCCTTTTGACTAATACCACAACAGATTTCCAAGCCGAACCTCGATATTATCCTTCTAACAAGCTAAAATCAAAACTGTTTGTATTCCTTAATAACCCCAACGATCACCTCGAATACAACACACCACTATGTTCATATGACATTTCGATACTGGCCTAAGCCACCACTTGCACAATACACGCACCAATAAGAAACGGTCTGAACATCCTCAAATCATGACAAATGATTCAAACGAAAGAGCTGTATCTCAAGCTCATCAGTACCATCAAACCACAAGGCTGAGACCCCGTCTCACATCATAGAAATAGAACACCTGAAGCGACCCCAGAGGGTCATAACTCCACGTAGCCTCGCTACAATGCACGATCCTATCCAAACATTGTTACATACGAAGCACCTCAAGTCTCTATGCTCAAAATCAACAGCCACGCACAATTTTTGATGTCTGAAACCAAAGCAATTCTTTACCCCCATAGTGGAATAAATAACATACGACACGCAACCTGATAGATCATAACCAATACTCCATTTACCGAGAAACACTCAATTACTCTTCCCGCTCGACTTTCTCTATGAATAATCAATAGAACCGCACCACATGCGCCCACATCCAACTAATCATAACGTCTCACAACACAAAAAAAGCAACTCATAGATCCCCCTAGATCACTAACAATTTCATGAACGATCGAATCAACCTATCCCTCGACAATACAACTCGGGGTCAACCAAGTCAACTCAAGATAAACACGTATCCAATCAGCTTACCAACGAACTCATTACCAAGAAGCCTGAAGCTGCTCCTTCCACTACTTTAACTCCTGCCGGAGCCGTACGATACGGTGCCAGGCACCAAATAAATACCGAAATCCACAATCTCGCCCGGCGACATGCCCGGCCACAAGAAACGCATCCGAAAAAGTCCCTTTATACCGGAACTGAATCAATGGTAGAAACCTCTGCACTGACATCCGCCATGCAGGCCCAATTAAGAAAAGAAATCCTTCCTAGCCGTCCGCTGGTCTTGGAATACAAACCACTATGCTAGAACATAATTCGATGCACCTCGCCACGCAACCTGTGGCATTTTCCGACATAACCCATATCATGATAGTCTAGAATAACCCAACACTGAGACAACCAGTCTACACCCCAATATCATATACAAAATCTAATATACCAAGCGAAGAAAGATCCACTCAGGCTTCCAAATCCCAATAGCCGCTAACGGTACCAATAAACACGATCCACAACTACTACATAGCTTGAACATGAGAACTCCCAGTCTCCAACTCCATATAACACGCGAATCACTGAACTTGGTCCCAAATTTCGTCATATGAATACATATTACATCTCAAGTACCCAATCATTCCACGAAAGATATTCTTAAAAATTCCCCTGTGCCATCAAACAACTCAGTTATCAGCAGTCGTTCTAACAAGAAAGCACCGCAATACTGCCGAAGTATCCTCAATTAAGTCACATTACCCCTCTCCGAGACAAATACTCTCGTCAAATCACTTCCAATTAGCAGTATCATTTCCTTCGTTATCTGAGGCTACTCTTTACTTAAGAGTTTTATGAACTTCTTTTCAAAACTGAACTGTAACTCACCTAGCCAACAACTTCCACTGATCCCATTTGGAAGAAAATCATTACGCATTCCATGCTTCGCATGCCCATAGAAGATATATACATCTCCAAGCCACGGTGAAACCTAACAAGAATTCTTCCCCAATTCCATTTGCACAAGCCAAACTGTCAGGACTGAATCCTTCTAACTAGACCAGACTAGACAAGCTATCAACACTTAAGAGCTTTGCTGCACAATACCTGTAATGGCTCATTACCTCAAACACATACAAAGAAATTAATCATATCCTTACCATACCGATTCGGTCCACTATAAAGCTATTCCATCTATCTGATTTCCTTTGTGATTCATCATCCACTTGACATTCCTTCTTGCTGTAGCACAACAATGCCTCACCTAGGATTACCACACGAGACCCAAGCATGAGACCACCCTGTTTAAGACCCATAAGCCACCGAATACTCTCTCAAATGTTCCCAGAAATACCACATTCCAGAATACTTTACTTTGAAGAACTTCCTGTGAATCTGAATTCGTTACCATTACTTTCAAGATATTGATACATAGAATCACATAATTAACAAAAAAATACCACAAGTCTTGACCTTTCCGATGAAAACACAGTCTCTGACCACATACACAACCTTAAGACACCTGATTTGTTACACGTAGAATCTTGGAACTCAATAAAACCATTCTCGAGTGTCCTTCTCTCTTATTCAACGGCAAATTACCTGACTTAACGAATAGAACCACTCGTGACTTATTAGCACTCTGACACCGCAGGATATGATCTCATTCCAGTACAAACAAATATCTTCCTTCTCTATACACTAAGCATTATTTATCAACAACAACTCATGACATCTTATTATTTTCACACGTCTACGAAGCACCATATAACCTTTGTCAAAATTTTGCTTTACTCGTGCCATCTTCGGCTCAATTTCTGCCACCAGAACTGATCTGCCAGCATAACTCGAAACGGAACCAACATAGCACATAATCGTACAATCAGCTAATCAACAGCAACCTCCCCGACTTGGCTCGAAGCCATATATCAGGACACACTCAATAACCTATAATACTTTTACTCTAATGATGTCACAATATCATAGTGAATTTAAACTCGAATCATCTGCCAGTTGTGAAAACACAGATCATTTAGTACTGTAATCCTCTACAAATCTCGCACCTATCTCTACATCAGTTGAGTCCACTCTCTTAAGCAACTCGCATTCTCAAATTTTCACACGTATCCTTCAATTACACATGGGATCTTCTAACATACGCATAAGGATCCTACCACTTAAGAACACTCCGCAGGAGATAACCCACCTGCGCCGCCTCAATTTAGTGCTTCAGCACACCTTCCACCATCATATACGTTACACAGTCATTTAGTCTTCTTGGGTCTAAACTCATACCGCCACCTGTAATGCACTTCACTCCCTAGCTAGGAGATGCGAAAATATCCTTCACGTGCCCATATTCGGGCTACACATCAAATCACAATAGGAAACGAATCACTTAACAGTTCATCTATAATCCAGCAGACTCCTTCATCACTACCAAGTCATATAGATACATTTTGCAGTACTAACATACTCATCACATGAATACCAAACCGCCATTCCGGCGAATAGGGACAATACCGAACATATAAGTTCAAAACACTTGCTCACACAATTACCACCTCGGTGCTCAAGCCATAGGCAAAGATCCGGTCTCAAGTCCTCTAGACTTGCCCAACATCAAACTCACGGAGATCATACCTCTCCCCTCGATCAGGAGAATAACAAACCATCAAGGCACATACAACACTGAGCGCTCATGTGCGCATACAGACCTGTGGAAGGAATTTTAAGAGTTATATTCCAAGCTGAATCAAGTACGCATGATAAGAATTCCAAGAATGGGAAGTTTTCCTAAAGGTTCTGCAGCCTCTGGAGGATAAATACAGACGTATCTATACCGATCCGCGAGACTCTACTAAACCTGCTCATGACTCGTGAAACCTAGTAACCTAGGCTCTGATACCAACTTGTCACGACCCAATTTCCAAACCCGGTCGTGATGGCGCCTCTCATGAAGACAAGGCCAGCCAACTAACCTAAGTCGTCTCTTTAACAATCATTAAACATAATGAATAGAAAATACAACTTAATGGCATTAAAACCATTAATTACAATCCAACACAACCCGACCGGGGTGTCACAAGTCACGAGCATCTAAAGAAGACTGAACACAACTATTGGGCCAATAATAATATACAGAATAAAATCTGGAATCAATAAATGAAGTCCGGTGCCGCGAACGCTGGCGGTCACCTTGCCCACTACAAAAGTAATACCTTCAATCAGCTATTAACCCGCTTCCGGGTGAACAATACCTGCAACTGCACGCAAGATGCAGTGAGTAAAGTGAGTACTCCAACTTAATGAGTAATAAAATTAAATAATAACTGAGCAGCAAGAAATCACGTAAAGCAACCAACATGCTATACAGAATCCAGGTACAATTTCCGAGAAAACGGTGAAATCAATAAACTCTTTAGAAATGTTTCGGCTCAGTTCAAATCTCTTTTGAAAATGGTATTTTCAATAATTACGAAAATTGTTTAAAAATAGTTAGTGCAGATTAGCACAGAAAATCTGCCCCTCGGGCACAAATACCACAGTATAACAGGTAAAAATGCAAATAAGTATGTAAGACGAGCACATAAAAGTTTGCCCCTTGGGCACAACTTAAAATAGTACCAGTCCCTCGGGCTCAATATCAATCGCTCAGAATAGTATCAGCCCCTCGGGCTCAGTCTCAATCACATGGTACAATATCAGCCCCTCGGGCTCACTCCCAACTCACATCAGCCCCTCGGGCTCACTCCCAACACACATCAGGGTACCCGCGCTCACTGTGGGTGTGCAAACTCCGGAGGGGCTCCTACAGCCCAAGCGCTATATCATCATAAGGCCTGAAAGCCTGTAAATATCAACATGAGGCCTGAAAGCCTTCTCACAAAACACTCGAGGCCTGAAAGCCTCCTCACATATCGCTCGAGGCCTGAAAGCTTCCTCACATATCACTCGAGGCCTTAAAGCCTCCTCATACATCACTTGAGGCCTGAAAGCCTCCTCACATATCACTCGAGGACTGAAAGCCTCCTCACATCACTCGAGGCCTGAAAGCCTCCTCATATCACTCAAGGCCGGAAAGCCTCCTCACATCACTCGAGGCCTGAACGCCTCCTCACATTACTCGAGGCCTGAAAGCCTCCTCACATCACTCGAGGCCTCAAAGCCTCCTCATATCACTCATCAGATCCTCAATCATGGCCCTCGACCTANGACTGAGTTCAAATAATGTTTCAAATAGTGAGGAAAACAATGATGATAGCTCACAAGGAGTTCAAACAGTCGGCAATAAGCCCCAAATATGGCAATAAGCCCAATTCATAGTGAAAAAGAACACGTCATAGTCAAATACGTGGTAAAATCAACAACCGGGACGGACCAAGTCACAATCCCCAACAGTGCTCTACCCCACGCTCATATCCGGCGTGCAAGTCACCTAAATACAGCACTATGATGTGAAAATCCGGGGTTTCAAACCCTCAGGGTATCATTTACAATTATTAATCACCTTGAACCGGTGAAATATCTAGCTCGCTTTGCCTTTGCCCCTCAAAACAATATGCCAATGGAACAATACCCAATAGAAAACAATCGAAAAAATAGCAAAAATCTCGAAACTAGCAAAACCCGAGCCCTAGGCCCACTTCTCGAAAAATTACAAAACTCACATTACCAGATTCCTTGTCTCGCCACAAGTTCATACATACCAAGAACTCCCAAATTCGTGCTCAAATGACCTATCAAAAACTCAAGCCCTAGTTATCAAATCCCAATTTGAACTATCAAAAACTCAAGCCCTAGTTCAGCAATTTTAAGCTTAATTTCCATGAATTTCTTAACCAATTTCACATACAAATCACGTCTTAGGTTCAGAAATCTTACCTCCAATAATTACCCGTCGAAATCCCCCTTCAATTCTGTCCAATAGCTCTCAAGCTCGCTTAAAAATGGTGGAGATAACATAAGCTTCGCGGAACAAAAATGAATATAAAACCTTTCTGACTCGAGGGGTTTCCGCTTCTGCGGTCCCCACACCCGCTTCTGCGATATCGCTTCTGCGGTCATTTTTCCGCTCCTGCGGAATTTCACTTAAACTCAAAAGCCGCTTCTGCTACACAATTCCCGCTTCGGCGAAACTTCCTCTTATGACCCAAAACCACTTCTGCGGACCCGCTGATGCGATAATTATTCCGCTTCTGCGGAACTACACTACCAAAGCACTGACCGCTTTTGCGATCCTTCACCCGCTTCTACGGAACCGCTTCTGCGGTCCATTTCCGCAAAGGCGGAAATACCAGATGACAGTAAAATAAACCTGCAACAAACTTCAAAAAATCACCGTTTAACCACCCGAACTCACCCCGAGGCCCCCGGGACCTCAACCAAAAACACCAACACATCCTAAAACACCATTCAAACTTGTTCCAATCCTCAAAACACATCAAGCAACGCTAAAAATTATTAAATCACATCGGATTCAAGCCTAAGTTTCTTCAAAACTTCTGAAATGCGCATTCGATCAAAAACCCGACCAAACGATGTCTGAATGACCTGAAAATTTGCACACCTATCCAAAATCACCCGATGAAGCTATAGCAACTCTCGGAATTCCATGCCGACCCTCGGACCAAAATCTCACCCATCAACCGGAATTCGCCAAAATACTAACTTTGCCAATTCAAGTCTAATTCTACACCGAACCTCCAAAATCACTTCCGGCCACACTCCTAAATCTCAAATCATCCCCCGAAGCTAAACGAATCACCGTAAATCACATCTGAACCTTCTAACTCATAAGTCAATATTCGGTTGACTTTTCCAACTTAATCCTTCCTTAAAGAGACTAAGTGTCTCATTTCTTATCAAAACCAATTCACATCAACTCTAACACACCATATACCGATAACGAAACATGAAGAAGCATAAAATGTGGGAAAGGGAGCGGTAAATCATGAGATGATGGGTCGGGTCATCACAGAAGGGATCCTACAGCCCAAGCGCAATATCAATATCACACCGCTGCGGCGTGCAGCCTGATCCATGCTCAGTCCAGAAATGCACATAAACCACTTGGGCAATATTCAAATAAGAGTTCTCAGCTCAAAACATCAATAAAATGTTGTTTAAGTTTTCAAATCTTAGATAAATGGCTGAGTTTACAAATTATTATTAAAACCCTAGACCGAGATCAAATAGCAAGCAAAAATAATGCGAAAACAGTGATATCAATCCCTGAAGGTTTCACATAGTTGGCACGTAGCCCTAACATGGCAATCAGTCCAAATTATGATGATAACAAGTAGTTCAGTCAAATACGCGGTAAAAATCAATAACCGGGACGGACCAAGTCACAATCCCCAATGGTGCTCTACCCCACGCTCATATTCGGCGTGCAAGTCACCTCAATACAACACTATGATGTGCAAATCCGGGGTTTCAAACCCTTAGGATATCATTTACAAGTATTACTCATCTCGAATCGGCGAAATCTCAAGCTAGCGATGCCTTTGCCCCTCAATTTGGCCTCCTCGCGCGTCGAATCTAACCAAAATCAGAGCGAACACATCACACTATGCCAAGGGAACAATACCCAATCGAAAACAATCAAAATATAGCAAAAATCTCGAAACTAGCAAAACCCGAGCTCCGGGACCACTTCTCGAAAAATTACAAAACTACATTACCGGATTCCTCGTCTCACCACGAGTCTATACATATCAAATTTACCAAAATCGGAGTCCATTTGACCCTCCAAATTCCATTTTTTAACTTATAATTTCTCAAGCCCTAACTTACCCCATTTTTGATGAATTTTCACCAATTTACATGTTAATTCTACCATAAACTTGAATAATTAGGCCAAGGGACTTACCTCCAATCGATTCCCAGTCAAAACTCTCAAAATCCTCGCTCAATGCTCTCAAGGTCGCTCAACAATGGAGGAAAAATGGTTGAACTCGCGGATGAAATGTCCAATAAAAACCCTTCTGCCACCAGTCAACTTTCGCTTATGCGATCCCCCTTCCGCTTAGGCGGGACCGCTTCTGCAGCCAATTTCCCGCTTTTGCGAATTTTCATTTAAAATTCTAGTTCCGCTTTTGCGGCTCAAATTCCGCTTCTGCGGAACTTCCTCTTAAGACCTAAACCGCTTCTGCGGTTAATCGTCCGCTCCTGCGGACCCGCTGAAGTGAACCTCATTCCGCTTCTGCGGAACCACCCTACCAGACCAAGAACTGCTTTTGCTACCTATAACTCGCTTCTGTGGAACCGCATCTACGGCCCATTTCCGCAGAAGCGAAAATACCTGATACGAGCAATATGAACCTACAACAAACATCAAGAACTCTCCGTTTAACCACCCGAACTCACCCCGAGGCCTCCGGGACCTCAACCAAAAGCATCAACATATCTTAAAACATTACCCAAACTTGTTCCAATCATCACAACACATCAACCAACACTAAAATCATCAATTCTCATCGGATTCAAGCCTAAGTTCTTTAAAAACTTCCGAAACACGCATTAGATAAAAAACCAGACCAAATGATGTCTGAATGATCTGAAATTTTGCACACATATCCAAAATTACCTAACGAAGCTACAACAACTCTAGGAATTCCATTCCAACTCTCAGATCAAAATCTCACCTATCAATCGGAATTCGCCAAAATACTAACTTCGCCAATTCAAGCCTAATTCTACACCGGACCTCCAAAATCAATTCCGATCACGCTCCTAACTCATGAATCATCCCCTCGAAGCTAACCGAAACACCGGAAATCACATCTGAGCCCTATAACTCATAAGTCAACGTTCGGTTGACTTTTTCATCTTAAGCCTTCCTTAAAGAGACTAAGTGTCTCATTCCTTATCAAAACCAATCCAAATCAACTCCAACACACCAAATACTGATAATGAAACATGAAGAAGCATAAAAATGGGGAAATGGAGCGGTAACTCATGAGACGACGGGTCGGATCGTCGCAACTTATGGCTAAGTGTCAAACGACCGGAATAATTGCCTGGAGTTCTAGAGATATATTGGATATTAATGAACTATTTTGTGGAAATTAATGATTTTGGAGGTAATTTATATCAAGTACTAACAGTAGTTCCATAATTGACAAAAGCAGAGACTGTAAAAGCTAGCTTGCCAGAGTTATACTTCTGGCCTCAAATAAAAAATTCAACTAACAAGAAATATAAAAGAAGAACAAATCCAGTATTCGGTGTCTTCTTGATTCATGTCGGAAACAAAGATGAGCATCCAATAAAAGATGATTTGGTTTTTTCTGAATACTTGGTTATCAATCACAAAGGTAATAGTAGTGCATTTAATTAGAGAAATATTTCTATCATTAGATTAAAATGCAATTTGTGCAAATCGCATGATATAATAAAAAAGATATCTTAGCTAGCAGAAATGAGTATATTGATCAACTAAATAAAATGTTGATTGCAAAATTTTATAGTATAAACAAAATGCTTTTCTATTTTTGACTCAGCAGAAAATGATACCAATAATTAGTACCAAGAAAAATACTTAAATATTTTAATACCAAATGATCTTCTACCATACATGTCAAGTTTGTTATTTCTTACTTATGTTAGTGTCACCGTATATAAAATAGACTAAGTTAAAATTGATCTTCCATTGTATATAAGTTGATTTTAAAGAAAAATATGCTTGTCATGCTATTGAAAAGAACTTACATACACCGAGTAGCTTATGTAATGGACACATATGGTATATAGAAGTTTTGAAAATAACGTCATATGCAAAAATTATGATACTGGTCAATATATCTCACGACCAAAAATTCACTAAGGGTCGTGATGGCGCCGGACACCGCTGTCAGGCAAGCCAACCAAGAATGCATAATCAAATTCCAGTTTTAGTATTTGCGGAAATCATTTTTCTTATACGTTGAATATTAAACAATAAAGATTTTACAAAAAATGAACGTAAATTCAATAAAGGACTTAATACTGAATAATCCAAAGTCCTCCCAGAACCCGGTGCCACAAGTGCATGAGCATCTACCGATAGAGAAATAAAATACAACATCCGTCCGAAATACAGTGGATAGGAAATAAATGCAATATATCGAAAAGGACTACATTAGCTGTGGGTCGCCTCGAATAATGCAACTCTCCTAGTCCCAGAATCATCCGCGCTGCTACGCCCAGCAGGATGCTAGAGGTACATATACATGTGCAACAAAAATGCACAGAAGCGTAGTATGAGTACGTAAACAACATGTACTCAATGATTATCCCGCCTAATCTCGAATAAGTAGAGACGAGATGGTCAACTTCTACATTTACTAGTGGTCAATTGACAATATACTAACCATGTGAGGAAATCATGGATTTATATAGCAGTTCTAATTCACGAAATCGGAAAACAGGTAAACACCTTCAACAAATAATCAAGGATTTTCAAGGTTTACTCTTTATTATCTTATCAATTTATATCAATCCACGAAGGGCAATTTCACTTTTAAAATTCTCAAGCGACAAATAACATGCGCAAATCACACCGTGGCGATGGCTCGATCCAATAAATGTAAACTGTGCACTACCGAGGGACGAACTGCCCGAACCATAGATGCATCTATTACCTAGCTCGTGAATCTATCCATACGACGTGGTCAACATAAAATAAACAATTACCCTGCTTGCTAATCATCCATGCGACGCAGGTACACATAAAATAAACAATCACCCTGCTCGTGAATCATCCATGTGACGCAGGTACACATAAAACACATGCTCAAATAGCCAATTATGAATTTATCGGGGAATAATTATCCAAATAAAACGAATTCTCCTTTAACAATTTTTAACAAATGAAGTTTAATCCTTTTAGAAATTCACTTACTAATTCAACGTGATTTAAGCAATTCAAGCTATCAATGGGTTCATAAATAATCCAAGTATAACATGTTTTTGGGTCCTAACTACCCGGACAATAGCATAATAGTAGCAACGCACAAACTCTCGTCACCTCGTGCGTACGTAGCCCCCACAAATAGGAGCACATAATCAATTATTTCACCTATGGGGACAATTCCCTCTCACAAGGTTCGAAAGGATTCCGAAGACTCTAATTGATGCACCACGCTCCAAAACTAGCCAATGGTTATGCAAATCCATTAATATATGCTCGAATATTCATTACAATCTAATTTATAGCAATTCCTAACTCCGATCGAAAAGTTGACTGAAATATCCTCGGGCCCACGTGACCGAATTCTGAAATTTTTCGAAGATAAAGATTACCCATGACATTAGGAACTAAAATATATAATTTTCTCTAAATTCCATACCCAAAATAGTGGCTAAATTCCAAGAATATAATTTCTAGGTCTTTCTACCAAAACCCCAAATTTTTCTACAATTTTCATGCTCAAATCCATACATAAATTGATGTATTTAACTCAAAATAGGAGGATATAACTTACCTTCATTAATGATGAAGATCCTCTCTTGAAACCCCTCCAAGAATCGACCAAGCCAAGAAAATATGAGAGGAAATAGCCAAAATCCGATTTTTAAAACACCCTCACTGCCTCAACAATTTTCGCTTCCGCAGTCCCGCTTTTGCGGACAAAACACCGTTTCTGCGGACACTGGGCTGCAGCCTAATTTTCGCTTCTGCGATTTCGCTTTTGCGTATCTAGGGCCGCTTTTGCAGTCCTGGGCTGCTTCACATCCAACCGCTTCTACGACTTCTTCCTCGCTTCTGCGGTCCCCACTCCGCAGAAGCGAAAATACCAGAAGCAACAGCTGCGGCCCTCCTTCAAACTCCGGATTCGATCCGTTAGCCACCCGAAATCCACCCGAGGCCCCCCGAACCTCAACCAAATGTACCAACCAATCCCAGAACACATTACAGACTTGCTCGAAGCCTTAAATCATATCAAACAACGGTAAAACCATGAATTACACCCCGATTCAAGTTTTATGAACTTCGAAATTTCAAACTTCTATTTTCGATGTTTTAACCTATCAAATCACGTCCGATTGACTTCAATTTTGCGCACAAGTCATATTTGACATTACAGACCTACTCCAGCTTTCGGAATCGGAATCCGACCACGATATCAAAAAGTCCAACCCCGGTCAAACTTCTCAAAAACCTTCAAATTTCAATCTTTTTCAAAATGGATCCAAAATGACCTACGAGCCTCCGAATTCACTTCCCATCGCACCCCCAACTCCATAATCACCATACGGAGCTATTTACAGTCCCAAAATCCCAAACGAACATCGATAATACTGATATGCACTTCAAGCCAAACTTAAGAAATTTCTTCAAAAATGCTAACTTCCACAATAGGAGCCAAAACGCTCCCGGTTATCCAAAACCCAATCCGGGCATACGCCCAAGTCCGAAATCATCATACGAACCTGCTAGAACCTTCATATCTCAATTTTGAGGTCGTTTACTCAAAATTTTAGTCCTAGTTCATTATTTCAACTTTAAGCTTTCGAGATAAGAATTCTCTTTCGAAATCAACTCTGAACTTTCTGAAATTTAATTCCGACCACACGTACAGGTCATAACACATGAAATGAAGCTGTTCATGGCATCAGACTACTGAACTAGGACTCAAAATGACCGATCGGGTCGTTACATTCTCTCCCACTTAAACATACGTTCGTCCTCGAACGTGTTGATAACTACACCGGAGTGGTCTGAAATCGCTGTTTAACTTCCCATGCACCTTCCCGTGCTACCATAGCTCAGTTGAGCACATTAACTCAATCCATTCTGAAGATATTCTCTTTTATTCACGCAGATACGCCCTAAGGCCCAATTCCAACATCCGAAATTTCATGTCTGACCTGTTTCCACCATAAGGCCACCATATCAATCGCCACACGCTGTACTTAAACATAGCTGTATAACTTTGCTGAATTCATTCCTAGCATCACTTTACTCACCGGACCACAATAACCTTTTTCTGATCAACTTAATCTAAATCCTAACAATCTGATGCCCCAATTGCACCCCATGACATACACAGGTCTTGCTCCAACCTATACCATACCACCACAACGGAAGGGATGTGCAAAAGTTTATAATCAACTGCCAGGTCAAAAATTCATTAGGTCTATACTCCTGACAAAAACCTTCACCTCATTATGAACCAAATAATGGTCCTATCTCCATAACATACCTCATTCAGCTGGATTGCACAGAATCCTAGTTCAAGGGACCTCGTCCCATCTGATTCAACTGCCCAACAACAAGCCACCCCAGACATTATCAAAAGTCTCATATAATGCTATAATGTGCCAACAGGCTACCATATCGAACCCGATAAAAAAGAAAAGAAACTTCGAGAAGGAAATTCAACTACACTGCTCACGGATCATGCATACGACACGGTCGACTTAATTAAACAAACACCCCGCTCGTGAATCATACATGCGACGCGGGCACACATCTAATATAAACTTCCCTCATAAAATAGGAAGCAAAACACATAGAACAGATATGGGGAATCGTACTCAGCTTCACACTGTTGCGGAGCGCAACCCGATCCGAACAACATAACTATGGCGGCATGCCACCTGATCCACCCATAAAACTCGCATAAGGAGGTATGCACCGAGCTAGACTGCTCATTTCAATAATATACTGAATATCGGTCACAAGCACACTAAGTGCATAATAACATCCCTGAGGAAACATATAACGTCATAAGCTACAAACTCAAGCACAACTGAGGTGTGATATACAAAATGAATCTCAATAGCCATCTTGCTCATAAAACATCACTTGTATGCGGATCCTCAACACATAAGCAATTTCTCAAGTCGTCTTATAACTCGCATGGCGCAATGCATCACTTCATGAAATATCTGCCAATGAAATAATACCCTGACTACTCCTACATAAAGAGCGCATCACTGAAATGAACACGTTTGGCCTGATATAGGGCCCATAATCACATTTGAACCCATCCATCAACCTCAAGCCGATTCTGATTGAACTGACTAGGCTAATAACCTTTCCAAGGTCCATAATAATCTCCCTCTTCTCATAACACACAAGAATGACCGTCATAACTGGAGTACCCATCCACAGTCCACAACTCAGTAACTGGGTGCCCTCCAGGCATGTATTCTCAATTTAACGATATCATCACAATTCTTCATACTTGGTTTGAATATTTAATCAATCAAGTGACTACGTGCCACATTTATACAATCTTCCTGTGGGACACACTCCCACAACCCACCGTGACAATTAACTGGGTCTTACCTCCAACCCATCGGCCGCACTAATGCTGAAAAGCGTTCAAGAATCATTAACCATGGTACATGCCCTTCTTACAATACACCAATCTCAGGTGACGCGGAAAACAATACCAACTTACTTTAAACATCGAAGCTCCTTTCCTACTCTTCTAATCTTGTGACATCCTTGTCCACATCGAACTGCAGCTTTGATTCTCATTTTAAATTCCATACTACTCGCTGCACCTGACATGCGAATGTACAGTAGGACACAATTCTTCATCATAAATTGCTAATAGATCAATACTTTATCACATCAAAGCTTTTCACTGAACTCACTTTAGGAGAACCATAGCAACACACAGGTGAATACTCATAATCGTAGAATATGCAACCATCTAAGTAGTGGTCTAAGGCACCAAAGCCCTTTCGGAATTCGCTTCCATATAACAAGCCATAACATAAGAATGCTTCTGAATAATATCAATTATGGCAACTGACAAGCCTCATATGCACCATCGCAACTCACTTGCATTACTCGATCACGCTGAGGAAACTGATTGCTAACACCAATATGCCAAATTCAACTATGGCAAATCAATCTACCTTCTCCCAATTTATCCCTGATTGCCTTAGATATAATACTAACTCTATCTGTCACATAACACACTCTATCCGCACTCGTCCCAAGTGACCTTGATTCACGAAACCATGCTGTCTCGAATCCCATAAACCATTTCATACCTCCCAAATGCTACATGCAAGTCAAAACATCATAGAACATTTTGTGCCCATTCTCATAAGCTGCTACAAAGCTTGATTCTTAACCGTACCTATAAGCTCGACATCATTTAGGTACCACACTTTTACCCCTTGAATCCACTAGGACCCTTGCTGAGAGCCACCCATTTTGACTAGGCCCGCAAATATAAACAACTTCATGAGTCTCTCATCACCTGAATACCCCCTTGGCGAAGAACCCGCCGAATCACTTCCCTTGGAGCCCGCATCTATACAATGCAAAATCCTGAATCTTTCCCCATGTATGAACATGGGCCAATAAGGCCAACGATACCCCACCTTTAATAATTCCTTTGTTTAGAATACCACTTATGGTCTTTCCCCGCAGCTGAAATAGCCCATCAATATGCTAATAACCAGAAACCTCGCAAGTAGTTAACCATGCAACTCAATCATAAGCGGTGGGACTCTCCCACTTAGCTTGAAACCATTATTTCACAACTCTAAAATTCACCAAGATTCACTTGCTTTCATCGACATAACCTTGAGCGATCAACCGCATAAATTCTCGGATTCCTTCCGCAAAGCCCCATTCTTTTATACTCTGATTCACCCACTGCATTTGCACGACTGAACTCTTTGCTACATAACTGATAAAACACTTCGCAGAAGCCTCGCCAACCACACGACTGCTAACCTGCGCACTTGGATAATCCACCTATAGAAGGCTCCCCCCATCATCTTCCAACACTGCTGCACAGGGGACAATCACTACGACATCAATGACCCTTCCTGAGTCTGAGCTCACTCTCCAGGTGCACAAGTCCATTTACCCCCGGTGGACATCATTTAAGTGTGCAACAACATCCTTTCAATTCATAGTCATGCTAAATCCTTCTTCATTTAAGCGGCTCCTTTCCATTATATTAAATCTCCGGCCGCACAAAAATCCCTACTTCAAATTAGATCTGTAGACCCCAATAACCAAGCACCAATATTCTCAAATCGTTCAAGACTCTCCTTAAGGTACATAGTCATCTTATTACCAAGCCCCTACGCAGCTCAACTGCTCTCCCACTTTGGGCAAACTCACTTTTTTAATCAACTGCTCAGCCGGTGCTTCGTAAGCCTGGCCTTTTAGAAGTTTAAAACTCCGCCTGACCCTTCCCACATGTCCTTCTCATCTTTTGCTGCTCAGTCATTGCCTTAATAAAATTTATCTTCATAGAACTTGAATCCACAATTTGCCACTAACTCTAAACTTTTCCGAAGGTCATCTTTCTCGAACCGTCAACATTTGAAATACTTATTCAATCCTAAACCACCATACCCTGCAATATCTGATAGTTGCATCTCCAATACTATTTGACGATATCTTGCCCTAAAGGCGAATTGTAGAAGATCAAAACACCGACAAACTTAATACGTTTAATTAGGATAACGGTACCCCATCATAGGAGAAACTCCACCACGCCTGCAATTACCAAGTCTCATTATTTCCACCAGTCCACATCTGACCATCCTTAGTTCGATTGCCTTTCCCCCTGCCGGGAATAAAATATTATATCTATTGATTATGCACTGAGTAAACCTCCGTTGAAGTCATTCACTGCCCCGACACATGGGCAAAACTTCATATCATTATAGCAATACCGCAGAAAATTTTTTCATAAGCATCGTGGCATCTTGTGCCTAGCCCCAGAGCCCTCAGAAGTACTGCTACTGGGCTGAAACCATCAAAGGTCCTTCTACAACACGACGATAATAATTCGATCAGATATACCGGGAGAAACATCCATTATCACATTTGTAGTGCTATTAAAATTCTTCAACTCTCAATTTATAACAAGCGCTTCACATCGCATAAGATTGAGTAGGAATGAATTAAGGGCATACGCCTCCAATGATCAAATCGCACAATAGGGAATAAAGAAGGGAAGTACTCCTAACAGTCCTGCAACCTACCGAGGATAAGTACAGACGTCTCCGTACCGATCCGTGAGACTCTACTAGATTTGCTCATGACTCGTGAGACCCTAGGAACCTAGTGCTCTGATACCATGTTGTCACGACCCAAAATCTACTAAAGGTCGTGGTGGCGCCAGACACCGCTGTCAGGCAAGCCAACCAAGAATGCATAATCAAATTCCAGTTTTAGTATTTGCGGAAATTATTTTTCTTATACATTGAATACTAAACAATAAAGATTTTACAAAAAATGAACAAAAAGGACTTAATAATGAATAATCCAAAACCCTCCCAGAACCCGGTGTCACAAGTGCATGAGTATCTACCGATAAGAAAATAAAATACAACATCCGTCCGAAATACAATGGACAGGAAATAAATACTGTATACCGAAAGGGACTACACTAGCTGCGATTCGCCTCAAATAATGCAACTCTGCTAGTCCCAGAATCATCTGCGCTGCTACGCCCAGTAGGCTGCTAGAGGTACATATACTTGTGCAACAAAAATGCATAGAAGTGTAGTATGAGTACGTAAACAACGTGTACTCAATGAGTATCCCGCCTAATCTCGAAGAAGTAGACACGAGATGGTAAACTTCGACACTTACTAGCGGTCAATTGACAATATACTAACCATGTGAGGAAATCATGAATTTATATAGCAATTCTAATTCACGAAGCCGGAAAATAGGTAAACACCTTCAACAAATAATTAAGGATTTTCAATGTTTACTCATTATTATCTTATCAATTTATATCAAGCCACGAAGGGAAATTTCACGTTTAAAATTCTCAAGCGACAAAGAACATGCGCAAATCACACCGAGGAAATGGCCCAATCCAACAATAATGTAAACTGTGCACTGCCGAGGGTCGAACAGCCCGAACCATAGATGCATCTATTACCCTGCTCGCGAATCTATCCATGCGACGCGGTCAACATAAAATAAACCATTACCCTGCTAGCGAATCATCCATGCGACACAGGTACACATAAAATAAATAATCACCCTGCTCGCCAATCATCCATGCGACGCAGGTACACATAAAACACATGCTCAAATAGCCAATTAAGAATTTATCGGGGAATAATTATCCAAATAAAACCAATTCTCCTTTAACAATTTTTTACAAATGAAGTTTAATCCTTTTAGAAATTCA
Organism: Nicotiana glauca; assembly: GCA_026770625.1. Lineage (NCBI taxonomy): Eukaryota > Viridiplantae > Streptophyta > Magnoliopsida > Solanales > Solanaceae > Nicotiana > Nicotiana glauca. Next base: position 18,054 of record MU750749.1, on the reverse strand, counting down.
CTTACTAATTCAACGTGATTTAAGCAATTCAAACTGTCAATGGGTTCATAAATAATCCAAGTATAACATGCTTTTGGGTCCTAACTACTCGGACAATAGCATAATAGTAGCTACGCACAGACTCTCGTCACCTCGTGCGTACGTAGCCCCCAAAAATAGGAGCACATAATCAATTATTTCACCTATGGGGAAAATTCTCTCTCACAAGGTTAGAAAGGAGACTCACCTCGCTCCGAAGATCCAAACCGGCATTCCACGCCCTTCCGAAGACTCTAGTTGATGCACCACACTCCAAAACTAGCTAATGGTTACGCAAATCCATTAATATATGCTCGAATATTCATTACAATCTAATTTATAGCAATTCCTAACTTCGATCGAAAAGTTGACCAAAATGCCCTTAGGCTCACGTGCCCGGATTTCAAAATTTTTCGAAGATAAAGATTACCCATGACCTTAGGAACTCAAATATATAATTTTCTCTAAATTCCATACCCAAAATAGTGGCTAAATTCCAAGAATATAATTTCTAGGTCTTTCTACCAAAACCCCAAATTTTTCTACAATTTTCATGCTCAAATTCATACATAATTGATGTATTTAACTCAAAATAGGTGGGGATAACTTACCTTATCATTAATGATGAAGATCCTTTCTTGAAACCCCTCCAAGAATCGCCCAAGCCAAGAAAATATGAGAGGAAATAGCCAAAATCCGATTTTTAAAACATCCTCACTGCCTCAGCAATTTCCGCTTCTGCGGTCCCGCTTTTACGTACAAAATGCCGCTTCTGCGAACACTGGGCTCCACCCCAATTTTTGCTTCTGCGGACGGCCCACTGCTTCTACGGTTTTGCTTTTGCGGATCTAGGGCCTCTTCTGCGGTCCTGGGTTGCTTCATATCCAACCGCTTCTGTGGCTTCTTCCTTGCTTCTATGGGGCCGCTTCTGCAGTCCCAACTCCGCAAAATAGGTAATACCAGAAGCACCAGCTCCATCCCTCCTTCAAAGTCCGGATTCGATCCGTTAGCGACCCGGAATCCACCTGAGGCACCGGGACCTCAACCAAACCTACAAACCAATCCCAAAACACATTGCGGACTTACTCGAGGCCTCAAATCATATCAAACAACGCTAAAACCATGAATTACACCCCGATTCAAGCTTTATGAACTTCGAAATTTTAAAATTTTATTTTCGATGTTTAAACCTATCAAATCACATCTGATTGACCTCAAATTTTGCGCACAAGTCATATTTTACATTACAGACCTAATCCAACTTTCGGAATCGGATTCCGACCCTGATATCAAAAAGTCCACCCCGGTCAAACTTCTCAAAAACCTTCAAATTTCTATCTTTAGCCAAATGGCTCCAAAATGACCTACGGATCTCCGAATTCACTTCCGATCGCTCCCCCAACTCCAGAATCACCATACGGAGCTATTCACAGTCCTGTAATCCCAAAAAAACATCGATAATATTGAAATTCTCTTCAATCCAAACTTAAGAAATTTCTTCCAAAATGCTAACTTCCATAATAGGCGCCAAAATGCTCCCGGGTTATCCAAAACCCAATCCGGGCATACGCCCAAGTCTGAAATTATCATACGAACCTGCTAGAACCTTTAGATCCTAATTCCGAGGTTGTTTACTCAAAATTCCAGTCCTCGTTCATTCTTTCAACTTTAAGCTTCCGAGATAAGAATTCTCTTTCCAAATCAACTCTGAACTTCCTGAAATTTAATTTCGATCACTCGCACAGGTTATAACACCTGAAATGAAGCTATTCATGGCCTCAGACTACTGAACGGGGTGCTAGGACTCAAAATGACCGGTCGGATTGTTACAATATGCTTCTAAGTATATTCTTATCCCAGAATTCCACTTTCGTCTTTCAGAACTAAGGAATATTCGTTTAAATTTGTGCAAAAATAATTTTTATTATGTTTATGTTTTTCAAATATAATAAATAAAGGACAAAGACAAATATCCTAGATATTGGACTATATTTATTGCAATATATATTCTTGTACGAATAACTGTTTGTTGCACTTTCAATAAAGATATCAAGATTGACAACAAGAGTTTTGGTTAAGGCAGAGCAACCAAAGCATTAGGATGAGACATACACAAAAAAATATTGTCCACAAAGAAGTTGTGATGACCCAAAGGGTCATCACTTGTTTTCTTACCCATCTCGTGCTTTCGAGGCCTTGAAAAGCTTATTTATGGTTGCCTCGATTTGCGTACGCAGTCTGGGTGCGTAACTGGAAAGCTTAAATATGAATTTTGTGTGAAAATGCTAAATGTCAATATTAACACGAATAAATTTGACTTCGGACAATATTTTGGGTAAACGGATCTGGACTCGTGATTTGACGATCCCAGAAGATCCGTTAAAAAATAAGTGACTTGGGCGTATACTTGGAATCGAATTCCAAGGTTTCAAGCCCGAGAAATGAATTTTTGAGTAAAAATTGTTTTCTGAAAATATTTAAGGAAAATGGAAATGAAATTTGATTAAAAAATGATGGTATCGGGCCCGTATTTTGGTTCCGTCGCCTGATACAGGTCTTATATGTGGTTTAAGCACTTCCTGTAAAGTTTGGTTGAGAACGGACGTCGTTTGACGTGTTTCGGACTTAAAATGGAAAATTTTATATTTTATGAAATTTGGAAAAAATCATGGATTTTAAGGCTTAATTCATTGTTTTTGATGTTATTTTAGTGATTTGATCGCACGGTTAAGTTTGTAGGATGTTTTTGAGTCAGTGTGCATGTTTGGGTTGGATCCCCGAGGGCTCGGGTGAGTTTTGGATACGCCGCGAGTGCATTTTTGATCCTTGAAAGTTGTTGGCATGAACAAACCTGCAGGCTTCGCATTTGCGAAGCCTGACTCGCAAATGCGATATCATAAATGCGAGTGGCACTTCGCAAATACAAAGTTAGCCCAGGTCTTCCAATTCGCGCAAATGCGAGGATTTTATTCGCAAATGCAAAAATCCCCAGGTCTACCCATTCTCGCAAATGCAAGACTTTTGTTCGCAAATGCGAAAATACCCAGGCCTGCCTAGTTTCGCAAATGTGAAGTTCCTCATCGCAAATGCGAAGTGAGGGGCTCGCAAATACGAGACCATGCTCGCAAATGCGAAGGTCTCCAGTAAGGCCTGGCTTAGCAAATGCACAGCAGAGTTCGCAATTCCTACATTTTGGTCGTGCGAACCCCTTTTCGTAATTGCCACATCAGAGACTCAGCAAATTCATACTTAGTTGAATTTCCAGCATTTTTCACCATTTTTCCAAGACCCAAACCCCATAAGCAATTTTTCAAGGACAACACTTCTTCCAAATTATTTGTAAGTCAATTTTTACTTAATTCCTTCAATCATTTATATCATTGAACATGTTTTCCAACTTAAAATCACTGATTTTCATGGAGGAAATTAGAGTTTTGGGTAGAACCTAGGTTTTTCAAAAATTTAGGATTTGGACCTCAATTTGAGGTCCGATTTTAAAACAAATTACAAATATACATTCGTGGGGGGATGTGCGATCGAGTTTTCGTTCGAACCTCGGGTTTTGACCACGTGGGCCCAGGGGCATTTTGGACTTTTTGAGCCAAACTTTAGGAAATTTATTTTTATGCATTCTAATTTATTCATGTAGTATTTATTGATGATATTAAGTCAATTGTGTATAGATAAAGTTGGATTGGAACCAAATTGGTAAGGGAAAGCGGTGCTTAAGGATTGAGTTGGCCATGGAACTTCGAGGTAAGTGTTTGGTCTAACCTTAGCTTGAGGGAATAGGAGTTGAGTCTTAATTTCTATTTGCTAATTGTCGAGTACGATGTATAGGCATGGTGACGAGTATCTATACGTTGGTGTCTAGTATGACCGTGATTATTTATATTACGAATATTTGGATTATGCTATATCCTCCATGTCTAAATGATGATTTCTATATATTGTGAAGAATATGTGAAGGAAATTGTGATATTTAATATTTAAGTAGTGTTGGGTCAAATTATAAATGAATTACTGAGTAAGAATGGAAGAAAAAAAAAAGAATCATTGAATTATTCCCTCGTCGAAATATTTGTGGAATTGTTGATATATTCCTTGCTGGAAATTTTATTGTATATTATTGAGTCCTTATTGGACCCCTATTTATATTATCTAGATTATTTCCTTGGCTCCTTAACTGTGATTGTTGCTTGGGTGAGGAAGAGTGGTAAAGCACGAAGGATGATGTCGTGCATTGTTTGTTATTGTGAGGGAAAAGTTGTTTCTTTTACTTCCTTGTTGCATATATATATATATATATATATATATATATATATATATATATATATATATATATGAACTGCACAGGCTTACTTGGTTGTCTGGTCCTAGCCTCATCACTACTTCGCCGGGGTTAGGCTAGGGACTTACCAGCAATTGGAGTTAGTTGTGCTGATACTGCACTCTATGCTCTTTTGCACAGATACAGGTTTCAGATAGCAACAACAGCAGTAGCGCGGGTTTTAACATTTCGACCAGCGAGATACCGAGGTATCCTTGCAGGCATCCGCAGGCCCGACGTCTCCTCTGTCTTTATTTTCAGTCTGTTATCTAATGTATTCGAGCTAACAGTTCTATATTTCTTTCAAACGGTTGTGTTTAGTATTCTTAGTAGTTCGTGAGTAATCTGACACCAGTTCTTGGGTAGAGGTTTATGTTGAATTTCTGTATTTCATTAGTTTTATTAACTTAAGTCTTCCGCTCATTTAAATTATTCTGCTGTATTTATATTATTATTGTTAAATTGTTAAAAGAAGAATATTGATAATGAAAAAGGTAGATAAGAGTTGGCTTGCCTAACTCCTTGTAGTAGGCGCCATCACGACTCCCGAGGGTGGGAAATCCGGGTCATGACAAGTTAGTATCAGAGATCTAGGTTACATAGGTCTCATAACTCACGGACAAACTTCGTAGAGTCTAAGGGATCGATACGTAGATGTCTGTATTTATCCCCTAGAGGCTACAGAGTTAGGAAAAAACTTCTCATTCGTTCTTTCTTGTTGTGCGGTTCTATTTCTCAAATATTGATTGAATTTCTACTCTGTTCTTTCGCAGATGGTGAGAACACGTGCTTACTCATCAACCGATCAACAGTCTGAGCCCCAGGCAACTCCTACTAGGGGCAGGGGGCAAGGCCGAGGCCGTGCTAGAGGCCGAGGCAGGGGCATAGCTCAGCCCCAGGCAGCAGCACCAGTGGCGGAGCCTCAGGTTGATTTCGAGGAGGAGGTTCCAGCCCCAGCAATTCCGGTAGGCCCAGCTCAGGTCCGAGAGGGGTTTATTGCTACCCCAATTCTTCAAGACGCTCTAGTCCGATTGGTGGGCCTCATGGAGAGTGTCACCCGAGCATGATTGCTTCCTGTAGCACCAGTCACTTCTCAGGCTGGAGGAGGAGGAACTCAGACTCCCGCTACGTGCACTCTGGAGCCAGTAGCTCCCCAGGTTCAGGTTCCAGTGGTTCAGCAAGCTATGGCAGTTCAGCCAGGTGTAGCAGTTCAGCTCGGCGATGGAGCGACTATGTCTGCCGATGTTTTGTGGAGGCTGGATAGATTCAACAAGATCTTCACTACTACATTCAGCGGTGCATCTACTGAGGATCCCCAAGATTATTTGGATAGTTGCCATGAGGTTCTTCGGAACATGGGGATCGTTAAGACCAATGGAGTTGATTTTGCTACCTTTCGTCTGTCTGGATCCGCCAAGACTTGGTGGAGGGATTATTGCTTAGCTAGACCAGTCAGTTCTCCTTCATTGACTTAGGAGCAGTTCACAATATTGTTTTTTGAGAATTTTCTCCCCTGACTCAGAGAGAGGCCTTTCGGAGGCAGTTTGAGCACCTTCAGCAGGGTTCCATGATGGTCACTCAGTATGAGACCAGGTTTATTACTCTAGCTTGCCATGCTCTTATCATACTCCCCACCGACAGAGAGAGAGAGAGAGAGAGAGAGAGAGAGAGAGAGGGTGAGTAGTTTTATTGATGGTCTTATTCTGTCGATTCGTCTTCAGATGGCCAAGGAGGCCGGGAGCGAGATCACTTTTCAGGAGGCGGCCAATATGGCCCACCGAATTGAGATGGTTTTGTCACAAGAAGGGGGTCATGGGTCGGATAAGAGGCCCCGTCATTCAGGCAAATTCAGTGGTAACTCGTCTGGAGGTAGGGATTCGTATGGCAGAGGCCATCATCCCAGGCCTTTCAGTCAGCTCTCCAGGTTTCCCATGGTACTTTAGGTGGTCGTGGTTCTTAGACATACTATTCTGATCAGTAGCTTTACAGTGCACCATCAGCTACTATCAGTGTACCTCCACTTTAGAGTTTCCGAGGTGGTCATTCAGGCCTACAGGGTCAGTCCCAGTCTTCTCAGCACCAGAGATCTTGTTATACTTGTGGTGAGCCCGATCACATTGCCAAATTTCGCCCTCGAGTACCGAGTAGTTCTCAGCATCAGGGTTCTCGTGCCATAATACGGGCACCGGGTGTTCCACAGCCTACCGAGCCAGTTAGAGGTGTGGGTAAAGGTGCTAAAGGTGGAGGTAGAGGTCATAGAGGTGGAGCTCAGACCGCCAGAGATAGAGGCCATCCAGCAGCAAGCTGTCCCAGAGATATAGTTCAGGGTGGTAGGGCCCGACCCTAATGTTATGCTCTTCCAGCTAGGCCAGAGGCTGAGTCTTCAAATACAGTCATTACAGGTACTATTCTGGTTTGTGATAGAGAGGCTTCAGTGCTATTTGATCTAGGGTCTACGTATTCGTATGTGTCCTCTTATTTTTCACCGTACCTAGTTCTGCCTAGTGATCCACTGGGTATTTCTATTTATGTGTCTACACTGGTGGGTGATTCTATTATGGTCGATCGAGTCCATCGTGCCTATATTATGGTGATTGGGGATCTTGAGACCCGTGTTGATTTATTGCTATTAGACATGGTCGAGTTCGATGTTATTTTGGGGATGGATTGGTTATCACCCTATCATGCTATCTTGGATTGTCATGCCAAGACTGTGACCTTACCTTTACCCGATATGCCCGCCTTAGAGTGGAGAGGGACTCCTTGTCACTCTACCGCAACATTATTTCGTACGTGAAGGCTCAGCGTAAGGTCGAGAAGGGGTGTTTAGCTTATTTGGCCTATGTTCGGGATTCTAGTGCTGAGGTTCCCTATATTGATACTGTGCCAGTGGTTCGTGAGTTCAAGGAGGTTTTTCCTTCAGACCTGCCGAGTATGCCACCCGACAGGGATATTGATTTCTGCATTGATTTGGATCCGGGCACCCAGCTTATTTCTATTTCGCCATATCGCATGGCCCCACCATAGTTGAAGGAGTTGGAAGAGAAGTTGCAAGACTTGCTTGAGAAGGGTTTTATTAGAACCAATGTGTCGCTGTGGGGTGCGCTGGTGTTGTTTGTAAAGAGGAAGGATGGTTCGATGAGAATGTGCATTGATTACCGGCAATTGAAAAAGGTTACAATCAAGAATAAGTATCCACTGCAGAGGATTGATGATTTATTTGATCAGCTTCAGGGTGCCAAGGTGTTTTCAAAGATAGGCTTGAGGTCTGGCTACCAACAGTTGACGATTAGGGCATCCGATGTCCCTAAGAAAGCTTTTCGCATTCGGTACGGACATTATGAGTTCTTGGTCATGTCTTTTGGGTTGACAAATGCCTCAGCAACTTTTATGGACCTGATGAACCAAGTGTTCAGGCCTTATTTAGACTTGTTCGTGATAGTCTTCATTGATGACATATTGATATACTCCCGCAGCCGGGAGGAGGATGAACATCATCTCAGAGTGGTCCTTCAGACTCTGAAGGATAGTTAGTTATATGCTAAGTTTTCAAAATGTTAGTTATGGTTGAGTTCAGTTGCATTTCTCGGTCATATTGTATTCGTAGAGGGTATTCAGGTTGATTTGAAGAAGATTGATGCAGTCAAGAACTGGCCTAGACCCACTTCAGCTACGGAGATTCGGAGTTTCTTGGGATTGGCAGGCTACTATTGTCGGTTCGTGGAGGGGTTCTCATCCATCGCAGCCCCGATGACCAGGTTGACCCAGAAGGGTGCCCAGTTCAGTTGGTTGGATGAGTGTGAGGCAAGCTTTCACAGGCTCAAGACAGCTCTGACTACTGCATCGGTATTGGTTTTGCCCATAGGTTCAGGGCTTTATACATTCTATTGTGATGCTTCCCGTATTGGGCTTGTTGCAGTGTTGATGCAGGATGGCAAGGTCATTGCCTATGCTTCGAGGAAGTTAAAGATTCATGAGAAGAACTATCCAGTATATGATTTGGAGTTGGCAGCTATTATTCATGCATTGAAGATCTGGAGGCAGTATTTATATGGCGTGGCATGTGAGGTGTTCACTGACACAAGAGTCTTCAATACTTGTTTAAGCAAAATAATTTGAATTTGAGGCAGAGAAGGTGGTTGGAGTTGTTGAAAGATTGTGAAATCACTATTTTATATCATCCCGGGAAGGCCAATGTGGTGGCCGATGCCTTGAGTAGGAAGTCAGCCAGTATGGGCTGTCTTGCTTTTATTCCTGTCAGTTAGAGGTCGCTTGCCTTGGATGTTGAGGCTTTGGCCAATTGAATTATGAGGCTGGATATTTCTGAGCCTAGTCGAGTTCTAGCTTGCATGGTTGCTCGTTATTCATTATTAGAGTGTATCCGTGATCGGCAGTTTGATGATCCCCATTTGTGTGTCCTTAGAGGCACGGTGCAGCGAGGAGATGCAAGGCAGGTTACATTAGATGCTGATAAAGTTTTGAGATTGCAAAGGTATATTTGTGTACCAAATGTGGATGGGCTTCGAGAGTTGATTATGGAGGAGGCCCACAGTTCCCGGTATTCTATTCATCCAGGTGCAGCAAAGATGTATCAAGATTTGCAGCAACATTATTGGTGGCATAAAGTGAAGAAGGACATTGTAGAATATGTGGCTCGTTGTTTGAACTACCAACAGGTTAAATATGAGCATTAGAGGCCTGGTGGTTTATTTCAGAGAATTGAGCTTCCCGAGTGGATGTGGGAGCGGATCACTATAGACTTCGTTACTGGACTTCCATTGACTCGAAAATTTTTTGATGTGGTTTGGGTCATTATTGATAGGCTGACCAAGTCAGTGCATTTCATTCCTGTGGCAGTCACCTATTCATCTGAGAGGTTAGCTGAGATTTATATCCAGGAGATTGTTCGCCTACATGGTGTTCCTATCTATCATTTCGGACCTAGGTACGCAGTTTACCTCGTGTTTCTGGAAAGTAGTTCAGTGGGAATTAGACACCCAGTTGAGCACAACATTTCATCCTCAGACGGACGGGCAGTCAGTTAGAACGGACTATTCAGATATTGGAGGATATGCTCCGAGCTTGTGTTATTGACTTTGGAGGTTTGGGGGATCAGCTTTTTCCTTTAGCAGAGTTTGCCTACAACAATAGCTACCAGTCGAGTATCCAGATGGCTCCATATGAGGCTTTATATGGTAGGCGGTGTCGATCTCCAGTTGGATAGTTTGAACCGGGAGAGGCTCGATTGTTGGGTATAGATTTGGTTAAGGAGGCCTTGGATAAGGTCTAGATTATTCAGGAAAGGCTTCTTTCAGCTCAGTCCAGGCAAAAGAGCTATGCATATCATAAGGTTCGAGATGTAGCTTTCATGGTTGGTAAGAGGGTGTTGCTCCGAGTGTCGCCTATGAAGGGCGTGATGAGATTTGGGAAGAAGGGTAAGCTTAGCCCTAGGTTCATTGGTCCGTTTGAGATTCTTGATCGAGTGGGAGAGGTGACTTACAGACTTGCATTGCCGCCTAGCTTATCAGCCGTGCATCCAATTTTTCATGTATCCATGCTTCGGAGGTATCACAGTGATCCAACCCACGTGTTAGATTTCAGCACCGTCCAGTTGGACAAAGACTTGTCTTATAAGGAGGCGCCGGTAGCTATTCTAGACCGGCAGGTTCGTCAGCTGAGATCCAAGGGCTTTCCTTCTATTCGTGTTCACTGGAGAGGTCAACCTCCTGAGGCTTCGACCTGAGAGTCCGAGTCCGATATGCAGAGCCATTATCCCTATCTATTCCCCGACTCAAGTACTTCCTTCTTCTGTCCGTTCGAGGACGAACAGTTGTTTTAGAGGTGGAGAATGTGATGACCCAAAGGGTCATCACTTGTTTTCTTACCCGTCTCGTGCTTCCAAGGCCTTGAAAAGCTTATTTATGGTCGCCTCGATTTACGTGCGCAGTTCGGGCGTGTAGCCGAAAAGCTTAAATATGAATTATGTGTGAAAATGCTAAATTTTGATATTAAAATAAATAAATTTGACTTCGTTCAACATTTTGGGTAAATGGATCCGGACCCGTGATTTGACGGTCCCGGAAGGTCGGTAGGAAAATAAGGGACTTGGGCATATGCTCAGAATTGAATTCCGAGGTTTCAAGCCCGAGAAATGAATTTTTGAGTAAAAATTGTTTTTTGAAAATATTTAAGGAAAATGAAAATGAAATTTGATTAAAAAGTGATGGTATCGGGCCCATATTTTGGTTCCGTCGCCCGGTACAGGTCTTATATGTGGTTTAAGTACTTTCTGTAAAGTTAGTCGTTTGACGTGTTTCGGACTTAAAATGGAAAATTTGATATTTTATGAAATTTGGAAGAAATCATGGATTTTAAGGCTTAATTCATTGTTTTTGATGTTATTTTGGCGATTTGATCGCACAGTTAAGTTCGTAGGATGTTTTTGAGTCAGTGTGCATGTTTGGTTTGGAGCCCTGAGGGCTCGGGTGAGTTTTGGATACGTAGCGAGTGCATTTTTTATCCTTGAAAGTTGCTGGCATGAACAGCCTGACTCACAAATGTGATATCGCAAATGCGAGTGGCACTTCGCAAATGCGAAGTTAGCCCAGGTCTGCCAATTCTCGCAAATGCGAGGATTTTATTCGCAAATGCAAAAATCCCTAGGTCTGCCCATTCTCGCAAATGCGAGACTTTTATTCGCAAATGCAAAATCCCCAGGCCTGCCTAGTTTCGCAAATGCGAAGTTCCTCATCGCAAATGTGAAGAGAGGGGCTCGCAAATGCGAGACCCTGTTCGCAAATGCGAAGGTCTCCTATAAGGCCTGGCTTCGCAAATGCGAAGCAGAGTTCGCAATTCCCACATTTTGGTCGGGGTTTGCAATTTCGAACCCCTTTTCGCGATTGCGACATCAGAGACTCAGCAAATTCATACTTAGTCGAATTTCCAGCATTTTTCCAAGACCCAAACCCCATAGGCGATTTTTTAAGGATAACACTTCTTCCAAATCATTTGTAAGTCTATTTTTACTTAATTCCTTCAATCATTTACGTCATTTAACATGTTTTCCAACTTAAAATCACTGATTTTCATAGAGGAAATTAGAGTTTTGGGTAGACCTATGTTTTTCAAAAATTTAGGATTTGAACCTCAATTTGAGGTACGATTTTAAAACAAATTGCATATATACGTTCGTGGGGGGATGGGTGATCGAGTTTTGGTTTGAACCTCGGGTTTTGACCACGTGGGCCTGGGGGCATTTTGGACTTTTTGAGCAAAACTTTAGGAAATTTATTTTTATGCATTCAAATTTATTCATGTAGTATTTATTGATGATATTAAGTAAATTGTGTATAAATAGAATTGGATTGGAACCAAATTGGAAAGGGAAAGCGGTGCTTAAGGATTGAGTTGGCCATAGAACTTCAAGGTAAGTGTTTGGTCTAACCTTAGCTTGAGGGAATAGGAGTTGATTCTTAATTTCTATTTGGTAATTGTCGAGTACGATGTATAGGCATGGTGACGAGTATCTATACATTGGTGTCTAGTATGACCGTGAGTCTTTATATTACGAATATTTGGATTATGCTATATCCTCCATGTCTAAATGATGATTTCTATATATTGTGAAGAATATGTGAAGGAAATTGTGTTATTTAATATTTAAGTAGCGTTGGCTCAAATTATAAATAAATTACTGACTAAGAATGGAAGAAAAAAGAAAGAATCATTGAATTATTCCCTCGCCGAAATATTTGTGGAATTGTTGATATATTCCTTGCTGGAAATTTTATTGTATATTATTGAATCCTTATTGGACCCCTATTTATATTATCTAGCTTATTTTCTTGTCCCCTTAACTGTGATTGTTGCTTGGGTGAGGAAGAGTGGTAAAGCACGAAGGGTGATGTCGTGCATTATTTGTTATTGTGAGGGAAATGTATAAAGCACGAAGGGTGATGCCGTGTCGTACGATGTGCCATTCTGTACTAATATCTATTGATTATATTATGATGAAAGAGAGTAAAATCACGAAGGGTGATGCCATGTACAACTTTATTTTATATTGTTTGGGTGAGGAAGAGAGTAAAAGCACGAAAGGTGATGTCGTGCAAATATTAACTTCTTTTGATACTTGTTGATGTTATGAACTTGTTGGCTCTTTATTATTTAGTATCTCTATTTAATACCATTACCTCCCCACAGCATGGTCCCTTCCCACATTGACTGGTTGTTTCCCGTACTTCCTTGTTATATGTATATATATATATATATATATATATATATATATATATATGAACTGCACATGTTTACTTGGTTGTCTTGTCATAGCCTTGTCACTACTTCACTGGGGTTAGGCTAGGCACTTACCAGCATATAGGGTCGGTTGTGCTGATACTATACTCTGTGCTCTTTAGCACAAATACAGGTTTCGGACAGCAGCAGCAGTAGGAGCGCAGGTGTTAGCATTTTGACCAGCTAGAGACTGAGGTAGCCTTGCAAGCACCCACAGGCCCGGCGTCTCCTCTGTCTTTATTTTCAGTCTATTATCTCATGTATTCGAGTCAAACAGTTCTATATTTCTTTCAAACAGTTTGTGACGACCCGGTCCGTTGTCACGTGAGTTACCGCCCCATTTCCCTATTTTCTGCTTCCTTATGTTTCATTATAAGAGTCTTGGGTGAACGGGTTGAATTGGATTGGTTTTAGATGGAAATGAGGCACTTAGTCTCTTTAAGGAAGGTGTGTATTGGAAAAGTCAACCGGATGTTGACTTATAAGTTAGAGGGCTCAGATGTGATTTTTGGTGTTTTGGTTAGCTTCAGAGGATGATTTGTGACTTAGGAGTATGATCGGAATTGATTTTGGAGGTCTGGTGTTGAATTAGGCTTGAATTGGCGAAGTTAGTATTTTGGCGAATTCCAGTTGATAGGTGAGACTTTGATCCGGGGGTCGGAATAAAATTCCGAGAGTTGCTGTAGCTTCGTTAGGTGATTTTGGATGTGTGCGCAAAATTTCAGGTCATTCAGAGGTGTTTTGTTTGGGTTTTTGATCACATGCATAATTCAGAAGTTTTAGAAGAACTTAGGCTTGAATCCGATGTAATTTGATGGATTTGGTGTTGTTGGTGGTGTTTTGATGATTAGAGCAAGTTTGAATGACGTTTTAGGATGGGTATGCACTTTTGGTTGAGGTCTCGGGGGCCTCGGGGTAATTTCGGATGTCCATCGGGATGAATTTTAGACTTGTGAGATTGTTGGTGTTGCTGATATCTGGTATTTCCGCATCTATGGAAAAGGGGCTGCAGATGCGGTTCCGCAGATGCAAAGTATGGGTCGCAGGTGCGAAGGTTGGCCAATTGGCGAATTCCGCAGAAGCAGATTAATTCCGCAGGTGCGATGTCCGTAGAAGCGGAACTAGACCGCAGAAGCGGTCCTGGGTAACAGTAGGAAATCCGTAGAAGCGGTAACCACATATGCGGTATAGTGATTGCAGATGCGAAAAGGGCTGGACAGAAAAGGTTTTAAAGGTTCATTTTTGGTTCCGCGGGCTAAGGTATTTTTCTTCCATTTTTGAGCATCCTTGAGAGTTTTTGGATGGAAACTGAAGATGTCTCGATTGGGATTGATTGGAGGTGAGTTCTATGATCTAAAAACACGATTTTTATGTGAAATTAACCTTGAAATTCATGGAAAGTTGGCAAAATGGGAAGAATTAGGGCTTGAGTTTTTGAAATTTTAAATTGTAATTTGAAGGCCATTTGAGCTTGGATTTGAGAGTTCTTGGTATGTATGAACTCGTGAGGAGATAAGGAACATATTGATGTATAAATTTATGAGTTCCGAGAAGTGGGCCGGGGCATGGGTTTTGGTAATTTCGGGATTTGTGCCCGTTATTGATTGTTTTCGCTTGGGCTTTGTTCCCTTAGCATATTGTGATGTATTTGCTCTTATTTCGATAGATCCGACGCACGTGGAGGCCAATTTGAGGGGCAAGGTGTCGCGAGCTGGAAATTTCGCCAGTTCGAGGTGAGTAGTGATTGTAAATGATATCCTGAGGGTTTGAAACCCCGAATTTGCACATCATAGTGGTGCTATATTGAGGTGACTTGCACGCCGGATAGCGAGCGTGGGTTAGAGCACCGTTGGGGATTGTGACTTGGTCCATCCCGATTGATGATTTTACCGTGTATTTGACTGAAAACTTATTTGATATTGTCATGATTTGGGCTGATTGTCATAGTCGGGCTTCGTGCCAATTATTTGAACCCTTCGGGGATTTTATCAATGTTTCCTCACTATTTGACATACTACTTGAACTCAGCCCTGTTAATCATACTATTTTACGAACTCAGCCGTTTTTAATTGAACTTTGAGACTTAAATGATATTTCCACAGTTGTTTGGGCTGAGCACTACTATTTTATTGATGTCCGGGGGGCTTATGATGTTTTTCTGGACTGAGTGAGGCCGGGGGCCATATGTGAGGATATGTTGAGTGATGTGAGGAGGCTTTCAGGACTCAAGTGTTATGTGAGGAGGCTTTCAGGCCTCGAGTGTTATGTGAGGAGGCATTCAGGACTCGAGTGTTATGTGAGGAGGCTTTCAGGCCTCGAGTGTGATGTGAGAAGGCTTTCAGGCCTTCTTTTATATACCACGAGGTGGATTGATATTGCGCTTGGGACGTAAGGGGCCCTCCAGAGTTTGCACATCCATAGTGAGTGCGGGTACCCATATGGATCGGGCTGCACGCTGCAGCGAAGTATGGATCGGGCTGCACGCCGTAGCGAGATATGGATCGGGCTGCACGCCGCAACGATGTATGGATCGGGCTGCACGTCGCAGCGGTTACTATATGATACTGTTCTGAGAGTGATCTGAGAGAGCGAGCTCGAGGGGCTGAGAGTGTTTCTAAGAGTGAGCCCGAGGAGCTGGTACACCTTTGAGATATTGCCCGAGGGGTGAACTTTTATGAGTGTATCTTCCATATTTATTTGCCTTTTTACCTGTTATACTGTGGTATTTGTGCCCAAGGGATGGATTTTTCTGTGCTTATCAGCACTAACTGTTTTGAAATCGTTTTTGTAACTGTTGAAAAAATCATTTTCAAAAGAGCTTTAAACTGAGCCAAGATATTTCCAAAGATTCATAGCCTTACTGTTTTCTCAAAGGATTGTACCCTGCTTCTATACAACATGATGGTTTGCCTTACGTGATTTCTTACTGCTCAGTTGTTATTTACCTTTATTACTCACTGAGTTGGAGTACTCACTTTACTCCCTGCACCTCGTGTGCAGATGCAGGTATCTATTCACCCGGTAGCGGGTTTGGGCCGATCAGAGGCAGAGTTATATGAGTTAATGAGGTGACAGCCAGCGTTTGCAACACTGTTTTTCTCTCTCTTTGTTCGTTATTCTGGTATTGTATATAATAGACCTGGTAGTGATTTATTTTCTGATAGATGCTCGTGACTTGTGACACCCCGATTAGGGTTGTGTTGGGTTGTAATTTCATTAATTAATATTATTAAATCATATTTTTGTTGTTCATTTGTGCTTAACTATTTTTGAAAGATACGAGTTGGGTTAGTTGGCTGGCCTTGTCTTCACGAGAGGTGCCATCACGACCAGTGCGGGGTTTGGGTCGTGACACAGTTATGTTTAGTATTCTTAGTAGTTCGTGAGTAATGTGACACCAGTTTTTGGGTAGAAGTTTATGTTGAATTTCCGTATTTCATTAGTTTTATTAACTTAAGTCTTCCGCTTATTTAAATTATTCCGTTGTATTTATATTATTATTTTTAAAGGAAGAATATTGATAACGAAAAAGGTAGATAAGAGTTGGCTTGCCTAGCTCCTTCTAGTAGGCGCCATCATGACTCCCGAGGGTAGGAAATCCGGGTCGTGACAGAAGTGTTCGTTAAGATACCACCACATTAATTACTTTTAAACTATTATACATAATTATCTTACTAACATGACAAAATTGATCATTTGTGTAAGTTTTGATAATGTCGTTTTATTTTAAATTCATGTATTATGATAATGTAATAATATTTTTCAG
Organism: Nicotiana glauca; assembly: GCA_026770625.1. Lineage (NCBI taxonomy): Eukaryota > Viridiplantae > Streptophyta > Magnoliopsida > Solanales > Solanaceae > Nicotiana > Nicotiana glauca. The sequence goes on along the minus strand of MU750749.1, from coordinate 1,648 downwards.
CATTTAGATACTTGTTGTATTATTATACATAAAATTTATCCAATTGATTAAATTTTATTGTTCCTTCATATAAATAAATTTTTAAGTCATCACGTGTCATTATTAACATGCAACACACGTTCATAGATACTAGTTATTATAAAAGCACGAATAATTTATACTAATAATTGAACGACTAAAATACCCCTAAAATATTGATGGACTTTTATGTCCTTAAATATTTATATAATTTAAGGATCTAATTGTAAATTAACTAATGATAGAATTCTTTTCCAATTTTGTCACGACCCAATCTCCATACCCGATCGTGATGGCGCCTCTCGTGAAGACAAGGCCAGCCAACTAACCCAATTCGTTTCTTTAACACTTACTAAACATAAATAGATGGAAAATGCAACTTAAAGAACATTAATTATCAAC
>MU750743.1:29257-40402 GCA_026770625.1 Nicotiana glauca | reverse complement strand
AGTAGTGTTTAGATTCCTTAGATGCTCATGACTTGTGACACCCCGATTTCGGGCTGAGTTGGGCTGGTTCCCTGTTTTATCATTTTTCTTCTGCATTTATGATAATGTTATCTATGGTTTTGACTCATTCGTGTTAAGTAATTGTTAAAAGAGGGATTGTTAATCTGTTGGCTGGCCTTGTCTTCACGAGAGGCGCCATCACGACCAGATTTGGGATTTTGGGTCGTGACACTTCGTAGCCTAGGATCTGTTCGTGGTGGTTCTTCTAGTTCTATCACTCCTTCTTCTAGTTCTGGCACTATCTCTAGAGATTCTATCTCTAAGAAACCTTCTTCTAAAGATAAAGAACTTTCTAAGCCTCTTCAAGAACCCTTAGTTGAAGAAATAGTACCCAATGACTTATCTTTTGGGAGTGATAGAAAAGCTCTTCAAGAACAGGTTATTAATTTGGAGAAAGCTGACACCTTTCTTTCTTTAATAACTGAACCTTTGATTCCCACTGTTCGAAATGATTGTAACTGGAGAAGTAATCTTCGTATGATGATCCCTAATCCAAACCAGAGAATTTCTTCTTTCAGAATTGGATTTTCTTTTGTTTATACTTATCCCTTCACTTTAGAATTTAAGCCTGCTATTGACCCAGTTATACTTGACTTTTGTCATTTTTTTCAAAATCTTCTTAGCACAAGTTGGCCCTCTTATATGGAGAGCAGTGGCTTGTTTGAGGTACTTATCCATCAAAGCCAATGTTAGTTTTTCCTTTTCCCATCTTATTCATCTCTATTATCCCAAATTATTCTGCCATGGGGTTTTTACCTTAACTGCAAGGAGTAAAAAGGTTTTGGTAAGCCCTGAGGATGACAAATATTTTGGGTGGTACGCTCGTTATGTGGCAGTACGCACAGTTGATTTGGTGGGAGAAACAAACATCCCCTTCCCTGAGAAGTGGAACTTTGCACGTAAGTTTTTTTTTTTACTTATCGTACCTATTTGTAAAAGTTTTAACTTCTCCTCTAATTTCATTCTTTTCTTGCTTTTCTGTAGCAACCATGGGAAATGTGGAACCCGTTCCTAATTTCCGTGGTTGGGTAGATTCAATCTTGAAAGTCGTGCCTATGGAGGAGAGAACTTGGAAATTCATTTCCAATTTACATGGTTGGAAAGTAAAGACTCATGGTACGTATCTCTTATGCTTTTTCGTATGTTAAATTCTTTCTTGCTCTTAACCTTTCATCCCTCTTTTTATCAGGATTTGGTATTAGAGGTATGACAGCTGAAGTAGCTGTTGCCCTTCGAGCTTCTTCTAGCTCTTCAATTTCTTTGGAAAGAACTCAAGTCATGCTGTCAAAGAGAAAGTTATAGAAGAAGATTCTGAGAATGAGGAAGATGAGGATACCTCTTTGATAGCTAGACCAAGAGCTAGGAGACGCATTGTTTCCGAGGATGAAGCTGAAATTACTCCTGCCCGTGCCTCTCTCTTCAGTCCTGTTCTCATTCCTTCTGATGATGAAACCACTCCAAGAGACACCACTGAGTCTATTCAACATCTCTTCGTTAGTGGTTTCGGAAGTGGAGAATTTGGGCCAGCTCTTGATGAAACTCATCTCTCTTCTTCTATTCCCGTTCCTTCTATTCCTCCCTTGGTTTCAAGTGCTTCCTTGCTTGTTTTATCTGTTAATGCTCCCCTTACCAATTTCTGCTCCCTTACCTGCTTCAGATCCTTCGACTTCTGTTATTTTCACTTCTTCCACCGCTCTTCCTTCTGTAGCTCCCCATACCTTTGTTCATTAGGTAGGGAAGGGTTCTAGTAATAGAAGCTTGGCTATGAGGAGCGTTACACTTGAAGTTCCTGCTAATAACAGTCTTTTAAGGAAGTCAGGTGGAGCAGATGTTTGGCTTGAGCCATTGATTGGAGATATTGAGAAGAAGAAAATGAGCAGTCACAGTTACTTAACGCTGATGAATGACATAGTTCATCCTACTTTGAAGGTACTTTTCTTCTTCTTGTTTACGAGCTTTTGTTTTTTACTTTTAGACTCTGAATCTTATATCTTATCATTGTAGGCTAACCTCATTGGTACTGAATTGATGGAAAGAATTTCCCTTTTGGAAAAGAAAGCCCGTGAGTCTGATAAGTCTATCCACGAGGCTGAGGAAATAGCCAAGGGAGCCCAGCTAGAAGCAGCTAACTGGAAAGAACATTTTGAGAATGCTCAGGGAACCATAGAGGAATTGCGAGAGAGTAGAAATCACCTGGAGCAGCAAAAACGAGGTTTGACTTTTGAATTAGCAATTGCCAAGGCTTCTTCAAGCCAATTTGAAAAAGATAAGAAGCGTCTTGAATGTGCATTTTCAGAACAATTATCAAAGTCAAGTGAAGAAGTCAGAGAACTCAGGGCACTCTTGTCCAAGAAAGAAGAATATGCAGGGGAACTAGTGCAAAGCTTGACTCAAGCTCTGGCTGATTTAAAGATCTCCTCTAACAAAATACGTGCCTTAGAGAGTTCTCATGCCTCCCTCGAAGCTTCCCTTGATTCCCATTTAGCTGAGCACCAAGTGTTGAAGAATGATCTTGCTATGTGGGAAAGGGAGTATGAACTTCTTGAGGAGAATTTTAATATAGAAGTGAGTTGGGCTTTTCTAAATTCCCGTCGTGATGCTTTAATGGAGGCCACTCAAGAAAACTTTTATTTACAATCAGAATTGGCCAAAGTTTTAGACACTATTGAAAAAAACCAACAACCACTTGACTCTCCTTCTCCGGCACTCGAAGCTCTTGTGGCTGAAGAACCTTTGAATAATGAAGGCGTTGCTGTGGCAGTTGAAGTTGAGAATGTTGCAATTTCAGCTCCCGAGGGTGAAACTTCTGTGACACAATCTGTGGAAGCTGAAGCTCCCGTGACTCTTACTTCCTTCGATGAACTTGGTACTTCAGGCCCAGTTGAGACCGTTCCTGTTACTGCTTCTTCAAAAGTTACTACCGCATCTGTGGTTGTTTCTGAGACTTCTATTAATCCAACCCTTCAGTCACCAGTTGAATATGTTCCATACTCTGTTTTTTTTTTATTGATTGGTGGTTTTATCCCTTGGCAGTTTTAAGGGATTTTTTGGTAAAGTCCCCAGTTATCATAATGGGGCGTTTGTAAAAAATATTTTTCTAACTAAGTTTTTACTTAGTCTTTTTTAATTACATTGAGAAGTTTTCTCAGTACTTCTATATGTTCTATTCTTGCCTTTTTTTTATTTACTAAGGACTTATAGAATAGCTTAGCATTTTTATCCTTTGAAAATGCTTTATGATTCTTCTCATGAATTATTAACATGAGGTTTATAAAAGAGGGACCTTTTATATATTGACACTTAATGAAGAAGATGTCTCAACTTCATAATGGTGTTATAATACGATGAAAGAAATAGGAACACACATGTTTTGTTTGAAATAACTTTGACAAGTTTTTATTCATGAACTTGGACAAGATTTTGAATATTACATGTATTAAAATACATCTATAACTTTCTCGCAACTGTTTTTCTTGTAACAGATTTTACAAATTATAAAATAAACAAGGTTTATCCTCATAACCTATTTCAGTACATAGTCATGACCCTATCTTCATCTATTAGGAAGGGTCTGAGAGGTGACTCTGTTGTTCTCATGAGTTTGAGAGATGACTCTGTTGTTCTCATGGGAAAAAACATTATGATGAATGTCTTATGTTTACATTTGTTGAACACAATGATGAATGCTAAATACTCCGTAACTTTTGCTCAACACTTGTCTCTTTATAGCTGGATTTTTCTTTTAAATCTTGCTCAATCTGGATCGATTTTGTTCGATATTCGTATCTGTTTTTCTGCACATATCTGTGTATAATATGTAGTCCCCCAAGTGTTTGAGCGATGAAGTATGAAGCCTCGAGCACTTGTTTGTTTCTCTTAATTTGGTCCTTTTCCTGAAACAGAAAAACATACGGGACTTGGAGGTGCGATTAGAGATGAAGACTACCTAACTCGTGTATATTTCCATCAGATTAATTGTAACCCTGGGCTGGGAATTTTAGAATATTCCATTTTGCCGTGCAGGTCGTGACTCATCATTTGGCACGAGTTAGGGTTTTTGCCTAGCATCTAAAATCGTTAGTAAGATTTTAACAATTCAAAGAAAAATTCTAACATGGTGATACCTGACCGTGGGTATTTTCTCAGAAGTAATATCTCTTTTAATGGACAGCATTCCAATGTGAGGGTAAAACCTTGCCATCCATTGTCTCCAACTCGTATGCTCCTTTTCCTGCAATATCACGAACTCTGTAGGGTCCTTCCCACGTTGGACTCAGCTTTCCTGAATTAGTAGTCTTTGCAGATTGGAACACCTTTTTAAGCATGAAGTCCCCAATTTTGAAAAATCTGAGGCGTGCTTTCCTATTGTAGTATCGTTGAATTACTTGCTTTTGTGCGGCCATTCTTATTAATGCAGCTTCTCTTCTTCCTTCGAGCAAATCAAGGTTCACCCGCATTTCCTCATCATTTAATTCCTATGTTGCTTGAACGTACCGTGTGCTTGGTTCTCCTATTTCAACTGGAATTAAGGCTTCGATACCATAAACCATTGAAAATGGTGTTTCTCCAGTGCTTGTTTTTTGTCGTTGTACGATAAGTCCATAATACTCCAGGTAATACCTCAGGCCAATTACCTTTTGAATCCTATAACCTTTTCTTCAAGTTGTTGATAATGATTTTGTTTGTGGATTCCGCTTGTCCATTACCCACTGGATGGTATGGCGTAGATGTTATCCTTTTAATTTGCCAACTTTGAAGAAATTTTGTGATTTGAGCTCCTATGAATTGCGGACCATTGTCACACACGATTTCCTTTGGTGGTCCAAAACGGCATATTATATTTCTCCATATGAAGTCTTTAACTTCCTTCTCTCATACCTGTTTAAATGCTCCTGCTTCTACCCATTTAGTGAAATAATCTGTAAGTACAAGTAGAAATTTCACCTGACCTTTTGCTTGTGGTAATGGACCTACGATATCCATTCCCCATTTTATAAAGGGCCACGGGGCTATAACAGGGTGTAGTAACTCAGCTGTTCTATGCATATTATTCTCGTATCTTTGACATTTATCACACTTGGACACGAAACTGTTTGCCTCCTCTTCCATCCTGGGCCAATAATACCCTGCCCGAATCAACGTTTTTACCAGCGACCTTCCCCCTGCGTGATTTTTGCAATGTCCTTCATGTACTTCTCTCATCACATATTCTATTTGAGAAGGTCCGAGACACCTTGCTAGTGGTCCACAGAACATCTTTCGATAAAGATTTCCTTGATATAAACAGTAACGAGCAGCTTTTTTGCGAAGTGCATGAGCCTTACTTTTGTCAGCAGGCACGGTTCCATGCTGTAAAAAAGCAATAATTTCGTTTCTCCAATCCCATTTCAAATGATTAAAATTTACCTCGTTCTTATCAGGTTCGAGAATGGAATGAAACAAATGTATGACTGAAGCGTTTGCGTCATTTTCTACGTCTGCTGCAGATGCGAGATTAGCTAAAGCATCTGCTTCCATATTCTCATCTCTTGGGATCTGCATTACCTTCCAAGTTTGGAATTGCTTTATTAGTTCTCGTACCTTTTCAAGATATTCTTGCATTCGTGTCTCCCTGGCTGTATAAGTCCCCAGCATCTGATTGAACACGAGTTGAGAATCACACTTGATTATAATCTGTGTTATGCCAAGTTCGCGTGCCAATTCTAGACCTGCAATTACAGCTTCATACTCTGCTTCATTGTATTACAGCCTCATACTCTGCTTCATTGTTAGTTATAGAATGACATTTTATAGCATGTCTAATAGTTTCTCCCGTAGGTGGTACGAGAACTATTCCTAGGCCTGCTCCTTTTATATTAGATGAGCCATCAGTAAATAAAATCCAAGTCCCCCGGTTTGCACCATTAAAAACTTGTAATTCTTTTTCTGCTTCTAGATGCATCCCTCGACTAAAATCATCTACGAAATCGGCTAGTAATTGAGATTTTGTAGCAGTTCTAGGTTGATAAATAATTTTGTATTCACTTAATTCTATAACCCATTTTGCTAATCTCCCTGACAATTCATGTTTATGCAAAATGTTTCGTAATGGAAAAGTAGTAACTACAATAATGGGATGACATTGAAAATAAGGTCTTAATTTTCTAGATGCCATGATCAAAGCTAATGCTAATTTTTCTAGTTGTGGATATCGCATCTCAGTATCTAGTAAAGACATACTTACATAATAAATAGGAGATTGTTTACCTTGGTCCTCACAGACTAAAACAACACTTACCGCAACTTCTGACACGGTCAAATAGATGAGTAGCTTTTCCCCTTCTTTTGGTTTTGCCAATAGTGGTTGGTTTGACAAGTAAGCTTTTAAATTTCTAAGGGCTTTTTGGCAATCTTCATTCTATTCAAAATGATCTTGTTTTTTGAGTGCGGAGAAAAATTTAAAACATTTTTCTGAAGATTTGGAAATAAATCTCCCCAAGGCTGCAATTCTTCCCGTTAGCCTTTGAACTTCTTTTTTATTTGTAAGGATATCAGGGATTTCCTCTATTGCTTTGATCTGAGAAGGATTTACCTCAATACCACGGTTAGAAATGAGAAAACCCAAAAACTTACATGATGCAACTCCAAATGCACATTTTTCTGGATTTAGTTTCATATTAAATTTTCGTAAAATTTCAAATGTAACAGATAGGTGAGAAATATGATCATGAGAATACTGGGTTTTGACGAGCATATCGTCTATATATACCTCCATGGTTTTTCCTAAATGTTCTTGAAACATGTAGGTGACCAACCTTTGATAGGTTGCTCCAGCATTTTTGAGACCAAAGGGCATTACTTTATAACAGTAAGTCCCCCTGTCTGTGATGAAAGAAGTTTTTTCTTTATCACTGGGGTCTATTTTAATTTGGTTGTACCCCGAATATGAATCTAAAAAACTCAAAAGTTCATGTCCTGCAGTTGCATCAATTAATTGATCTATATGTGGTAAAGGAAAAGAATCTTTTGGGCAAGCTTTGTTAAGATCTGTATAATCCACACAAACCCGCCACTTACCTTTTTTCTTAGGTACAACAACTGTGTTTGCTAACCAATTAGGATACTTTACCTCGCGGATTGACCCAATTTTCAATAATTTTTGGACGTCATCTTGAATCACCTGATTTTTGAAAGCTCCTTGTTTTCTTTTCTTTTGTTTTACTAGTGTAAAGGATGGGTCTTCGTTTAGTTTGTGAGTCATTACATCCGGTGGTATCCCTGTCATATCAGCATGGTACCAAGCAAAACATTCCACGTTAGCTTTTAAAAATTCAATCAACATACCTCGCATGTCTGAGCTTAAATTGGCTCCAACATAAACCTTCCGTTCAAGCCATTGCTCAAACAAAATCACAGCCTCGAGCTCTTCGATTGTTGTTTTGATATTTTCATTCTCTTCAGGTTCCTGAATTGTATCAGGTCTCGATTCTAAATCTGTCTTTTCTCGCTCAGTTGAGGTTTGATATTTGATACCTTCAACTGTTTCCTGTAATTGCTATTTTTCTTTATTTACGGTGCTCGTATCTATTACAGCGTTGATACTCCTGGCTGTCTGCTGATCCCCACAAATTTGGCAAATCCCCCACAGTGATGGGAATTTAATAACTTGATGTAGAGTTGACGGGACAGCATCCATATCATGGATCCAAGGCCTCCCCATGATCATATTGTAAGCTATTTCCATATCTACTACCTGAAATTTAGTTTCTTTAACAACACCTGTAGCAAAAGTTGTTAGAATTACCTCTCCTCTTTTTACCACACTTGAATTGTCGAACCCGGACAAGGTATGTGCCTTGGGTATCATTTTGTCTTCAGCTTGCATTTCACGTAATACCCTTAGTAGTATAATATTTACTGAGCTTCCTGGATCAATCAAAACTCATTTTACATTAATATCATGTACAAGTAAAGATATTACCAGTGCGTCATTATGTGGGGTCATTACTCCTTCGGTATCTGCATCATCAAATGAAATACTTTCATTTTCTAAAACTTGTCGTACCCGTTTCCCATGTGTAATCGTTACTTTAGAAACCTTGTTGGAAGCTGTATATGTTACACCGTGAATATCTTCTCCCTCACTTATTACATTCATGGTTCTCTTGGGTGAAGGGGGCTTTGGTGGCTCTTGCCTATTTTTCATATAGGCTTGTTTACCTTTCCCACTAAATAACTCAGTGAGATACCCTTTCTTCAATAGATGATCCACTTCACTTTGTAAGAATCTACATTCTGAAGTTTTGTGCCCGTGATTATTGTGGAATTCGCACCAATGGTCAGGATTGCGTCTATTTGAATTTGACCGCATCTCTTTTGGCCATCGTACCTTATCTCCCATGCTCCTCAAAACAGCTACGAGCTCGGAGGTAGTGACATTAAAGTTATATCCACCGAACCTTGCCTTTAAACTTCTGTCATCATCCCGTGACTCTTGTCTGTTTCGATTATTTCTGAACCTTGATGAAGAACCAGACTCCCTGTTCCTCGATTTTTGATCACATTGTTGTTTATCCTGCTTTGACCGTGAGTCTTTCCCTGCAGGTCCCATATATGGATCGTACTTGTTTTTACCTAATCTTTTTTCGGTTTCTGATCTTCTGGAGCAGCTCCTTTCTTCGTGATGAAACTTGGATACGGTATCTTCCTCAATTCGCAGCTTCGTATTATACTTGTTGTAAACATCATTCCACGTGGTTGCAGGGAACTCTCGAAGGCTTTCTTTAAGTCTTCTCGTGGCTTCCGAACTTTTGTCATTTAAGTGGCTTGCAAAAGCTATTGCAGCCCAGTTATCAGGTACACGGGGTAAAGTCATCCTCTCACGTTGGAATCTATCAACAAAATCTCTGAGCAACTCTAAGTCCAGTTGTTTAATTTTGAAAATGTCTTCCATTCGTTTTTCAACTTTTTGAGCTCCCGAGTGTGCTTTAATAAAAGAATCTGCAAGCTCAGCAAAAGAATTTATAGAATTTTCAGGTAAAAGAGAATACCAGGTTAATGCACCCTTGGTGAGTGTTTCTCCAAATTTCTTGACCAGTACTGATTCAATTTCTTGCTTGGTCAAGTCGTTGCCCTTTATGCCTGTTGTAAATGCGGTTACATGATCACGTGGATCTGTTATGCCATCGTACTTTGAGATATCAGGAATTTTGAATTTTTTAAGAATTGGAAGAGGAGCAGCACTTGGTTTCCAAGGTTGTTGTGAGTATTTATCCACATCCACTCCTTTGATTACAGGGGGAACTCCAGGGATTTGCTCGATGCGCTCATTCTGTTCCTTAAGCTATTTCTGCAAAGTTAGTACTAAGTTTTGCAAATGAGAATTATTTGAATTACCTGGTTCTCCTTCATGTGGTTCACTGGGGGTTCCTCCATTTCCAGAATTAACAAGACCAGAACGAGGATTCTCCAATGTATTATTATTAGGCGTTGGTGTGGGTGGTGCAACAGGCAATCGACTAACTAGAGCCTGAAGAGCTTTGCTGACCTGTGCATCAATTAATTTTTGTAAAACTTCATTTGCTTCTTCAAAGTGTTCAGATTGCTCTTGTTGATCAGCACGAGATTCAGGAGCAGGAGTGCCTTCACGAGATTGACGTGGTGAATTTTGAGGGGAGGGAACCACGTCAATGTTTTGTAAATCTCCTTGATTTTGATGGATTTGATTTTCATGGTTTCCCAAGGTGTTTTCACTGTTATTGTTGTTGTTGTTGTTGTTTGACATGTTGATAACAACGGACAGAACGTAGCTTAAAAGAAAAGATTATTAGATTCCCGGTAACGGAACCAATTTGTTAAACCAAAAATATGAGTCTTTGGTCAAAGCTAAAAATAAAGAGAAATTCTGGTTACTGATAATCAGGAGATGAAAATAATAGAAGACTTTTGAGAATAATAATAAAGCAGTAAGTTTGTATTTCAATGTAATCTCAATAGTTTGTCGTGTCCTTACAGATGTTGAGTCCTTCTCCCTTTATAGTTGATTCTAGGAGAATGTGTAATGCCTTTGCCTTAATGAGACGATTATGAGCAATAAATAACATTAAAAGAAACGTTACACAATCATTCCTATTTAATACAAATTTCCTAACGTATTTAGCATTTAATACTGAATTTGGACTCCTTTACGTCATCAGATTCGTATCTTCAATTCCTTCTAATCTCTTGGCTTTAAATGACTTAAATAGGTATGAGACTCGTGCCATTTGAATAGCGTCTCGTGCCTATTTAACTTTCTCCTCCCCGTACCTGTTGTCGCTCGTGCCTTTTGGCTATTTATTGTATTTTGACCTTTTGACCAGTTCACGTGTCATGACACGTCATCTTCAATATTCAGTTTTTTCCCAATACATCGGAGACCCTCGGCTCAACAGAAGAGATAATAATTTCAAAAAAGAAACAAAGAAAGTTCTGTAACAACAAAAGAAGCAAGAGAAATAATAATAATTTCTTAAAATATACCAAATAAGGGAAAGGGAGTACAATAATACAATCATGAGTACACAGATGATGATGGTTATGGTTTCTCGTTCGAATTATGACCAATGCTGGGATTAGTTATTGAAAATACAAGGGGAGTGGTGTGAATTGTTGATTTTTTTCCCTGTGTTATAAGCAGTTGACCGGTTGGTCGACTACATATAAGAACAGAATAGTAATAATAGTCCTCTTGAGTTGGAAGGCTGTTCTCTTTCAGTATTTGAAGTTTCTCGATTACAAGATCGTTGATGTAGCGTTACACCAACAACTTAGTCACTATGGGTGTGTTTGGTATGAAGAAAAATATTTTCCGGAAAATATTTTTCAATTTCCCCATGTTTGGTTGGCTTAAATGTTTTGGAAAATATTTTCTTTATGAACTCATTTTCGTTCACTTGGAGGAAAATATTTAAGAGAAGGGAAAACATTTTCCAAAACTCATTCTCAACCTTCCCCACCCTATTCTCCACCCTCACCAACTCACCCACATCCACCCTACCCCTCTCTCCAAAAAAGGCTTTTTTCTTTTTCAAATTTTAATTTTTTTTCCGTCATCGCCCACCCTGC
>MU750743.1:15607-28814 GCA_026770625.1 Nicotiana glauca | reverse complement strand
CCCCCCCCCCCCGGCACAAAAAAGTTTTTTTTTTATTTTTTTCTTTTTGTAATTTCAAATTTCTGCTTTTCGTTTTTCTGCACACATTACCCCCCGCCCATCTCTCCCCGGATTTTTCTATATATATATTTTCAGTTTTAGTTTTTTTATCTTTTGGTTTAAAGGCTCGAAATTTTACAAGTTCCAAAGTTATGAGTTTGGAGATTAATGTGCTTGGAAGTTTACGGGTTTAGAAATTATAAAGTTTACAGGTTCAAAAGTTCGCGGTTTCGAAAGTTTAGCGGTTCGGAAGTTTATGAAATTTGTGGGCTCGGAAGATTGTTGGTTCGAAAATTTATGACTTCATGTTTATTGTATCTAAATTATTTATGAATACTCTTGAGAAGTTATTTTTCTTAATTTGCGTACAAAACACCGAAAAATGAATAAGATTACTACTTGTTTTTCAAGAAAATATTTTCCTTTATACCAAACACACCCTATGTCACTTCTCTCTTTTTCTTCTCTTACTAATTACACAGCAGATCTAAAGAGAACTACAATATTTGTTTGGACTAGAACAAAAAGAGTGATAGTGGTTCGTTCAAAGTATATCTGCTTCAAGCCTGGAACAGATGTATATATACTTCGTGAGGTCTTATTGACTCTTGATTGACGTGATTCTTGAGAGATTACAAACACAAGGGAGTTGATCCTTGAAATGAATTATTAATTGATTTTTTCCAAGAATAAGGTCAAGTTTCCGTTAATCTTACTTGACTTGTGGCCTTGACAGCTTTTCTTCCGCTAGGCAGATCTTTCCGTTACTTGAGTGATCAATGATGGATCCCTTGATTTTGGCTTTAACTATCTCCAGTGCGAAGTTTTGCAATCTTGTCTTCCTTTGATTTGGGACCTTCCTATAATAGCTTTCGTCAATCATCTATCAAATCATTTATTGATTCTTTTTCCGGATCTCCGCTTCTTCTTCCTTTTTCATCTCTAAGCATTGATACTTTTCTATTCCTCTGCTTCTAGAGCTCCCGTTGATAGTTGTTTCCTTAATCCATACTTGAATGATAGGGAATTTTGATTTCCTTTGTTTTTAGTTATCTATTATTTTTCATCATTGAAACTTATATTTAACAATTATATAGTGCGGATATTTTTTATTTTGTGCCTCACACAATTAAGATATTGGTGTTTTTATTTTATACCCTTTTTTTTCCTCTCCTCTCCTATTTCCTGATTCTCTGTCATCTATATTCATGTACAATTTATTATTAGTGCCTTAAATTAAGGGATCCATTATTCTTTGTCATCTCTTTATGTACATACATTGTATCTGATGTCTTAGATCCACTTGTATTTGTTCAGGTCCACACATTAATATTGTAGAATCTTTTACTGCTACAACTACAAAATTTATTTTCTCTAGATTAAAAACCCACACATCCTCAACCACAAAATTTCTTCTTCTAATGCTACAAATTCTACATTCTCCTAAGAAGCATATATCTTTTCCAAGACAAATATATCCTTGTAATAAATTTATATTTTTAAAATTAATTTAAGCTCATTTTCCTTTTTAAATTTTTACTATCTTTTTCTTCTATTTCTATTTCCAACGAATTTCTTTAAAAATGCAAGACAATTCTTTTATCATTACGGAGGCATTGTAGACAATAAATTGCGTCAAGAAAATAAAATCAAGACCGAAAATATCGCAACAATCGTAGTATTTTATTTCAAATATTTGAGTATTACAATCTCTATGAATCCTCTGATTTTTCTTTCCAATAGTAAATAAATTCAAGGGCCTTTGAGCTTGATCTTGAATCTATATTTGTTTTCATGAACGATGATCTTGTTCTTGAGCTTGAGCTTGATTGCTTGAACTTGACCTTGATTGGTTCTTCGTTCTTGAGCTTGAACTTGATTGCTTGAAGCTTGAAGCTTGAAACTTGTGGAGGAATTTGCAGCGTTTGATCCACGAGCTCTTTCTTGCTTTTTGTTATAACTTCTGGTCCCTTTTCTGGATTATGAAGACTCCTATTTATAGTTGTGGAAGGGAAGAGTTATGATAAGAACATACTTTTTCCGACCAATCAAATTGAAGGGTGACATGGCCTCATTTGATTGGCCAGAACATGTCACTTGTACACGTGGCGCGATTTCATTGGCCTTTTAGTGTGACTGGGCATGCCTTGTCATCTTGACACGTGGCATGATCCTATTGGCTCTTCCACTTGACTTGGCGCGCCACGTCATTTGACACGTGGCACCAAATTGGGCCTCTAGGAAGATGACATCTTGGGCTTAATGAAGTGGGCTCATCACTTTAGCCCAATTAAATGGCATAGCCCAATGGATTAAGACTTATTTTTTTAATCCATATATATTGGACTTATAATTAATCCAATTATATTAGCCCAATAAATTTATTTGAACCAATATATCTTGAATTTCAAAATATAGTCCCAATTAGTTTACGGATTTAATTCCAATAAAATTTATATGCCTACAAATGCCCCCCACTTCAAGACTTGTCGGGTATGAATCTGTTGCGCATATGAGACCAAGCTTGAAGTATTAACTTGATACTTCTTTAAGATTAATAATAATCTATGAAATGCATTTCCTATATGCCAAATGAGAGAATAACTCCATGTATTACACCACATCGAATGAGAACGTGAAGGCTATGAATTAATTCCACGTCTATTAATAACTTCGGTTGTGATTTTTGTCCACCTCATAATTTTACAAAGAGACCAAGCATTACCGGTAAAAGGCAATAACAATTGTTATTATAATGGCCATTCTATTGTTCAAATTCAGTTGAACAATCTCAATATGTGGGTCCAACGTAGCTTTACTTATAAAGATGGGATTTCACCTTCGCTAACAAGTTGAATTCTCCAGAAGTCTAACTATAAAATCCATCCCACATCGGTATATATTTGTTTCACAGCCACCTTTCGACATCTATAAATACCATACACCCTTCATTGCATTGTACCAATTTCAGTGTTTGCTAATTGCTTTGAGCCTACTTTTGACGACTTGGAAGCATTGACGCGATGGTAATTTCTTCTTCTATTCTTGTGCTTTCTTCTTTGTTGTCTTTTTTTTATAGTTCAAGCGAGATCCACGCATGAAGGAGGCTCTCTTAGGGTGTGAGGGGATGGGTACTCATCCCTGCCCAAATATCGCAGGGATTACTTTCATGGCCTGACTACCGGAGAGATTACTCTCAAAGTGGCCCAATTACCGGAGAGATTACTCTCAAAATGGCCCAATTCTTGGAGAGATTACTCTTAATGTGGTCCAATTCTTGGAGAGATTACTCTCACAATGACCTAATTCTTGGAGAGATTACTCTCAAAATGGCCCGACTACTGGAGAGATTACTCTCAATGTGGCCCAATTCTTGGAGAGATTACTCTCAAATGGCCCGACTACCGGAGAGATTACTCTCAATGTGGCCCAATTCTTGGAGAGATTACTCTCAAAATGGCCCGACTACTGAAGATATTACTCTCAATGTGGCCCAATTCTTAGAGAGATTATTATCAAAATGGCCCGACTACCGGAGAGGTTACTCTCAATGTGGCCTGACTATCGGAGAGATTACTCTCAATGTGGCTCGACTATCGGTGAGGTCAACTTAAGGTGCAAGGGACTTATATGTCCACCTTAAGATTGGAAAGTTATAAAGCTTCAACTCGAAGACGACATCGACTTGAACACTTGGAAAACTTTGAAGATTTGGCGGACTTTGCAGACTTCAACTCGAAGATTCGGAGGGCTTAAATAATTCAACTTTAAGATCGACGAAGAAGACTGAAACTTGAAGACCGACGAACTTGAAGACTTCAACTTTGAGACTTGGAGGGCATAAATATGTCAACTTGAAGATCAGCGAATTTGAAGACTTCAACTTGAAGACCGACGGACATGAAGACTTCAACTTTGAGTCTTGGAGGGCCTAAATATTTCAACTTGAAGACCAGTGGATTTGAAGATTTCAACTTGAAGACCGACGGGGTTGAAGGTTTCAACTTGGGGACTTCAACTTGAATACACTTGAAGACTTCAACTTGGAGACTTCGAGGACTTAAATATTTCAGCTTTACGTGCTTGTAACAAATGATTCATATCTTATCGTGGGAGAGTCCAAATAATGAACCATTTAATTTTTCAAAAATTAGACTTCAATATCTAAAATATGTCCAAAATTCAGAATTAAACACCTTCAGAATCGGCCCAGATAATATTTTGGAACCAACTTTAGATTTCACAATGTTGAAAATTTCAGATTTGCGCAGTGTCACCAAAAAAATTCGTATCTCGGTGTAAAAATATCGAAATTGCAAACCGCTTGATTTCAAGAAAACTAGACTTCAAGATCTAGAGCATATCAAAAATTCTAAATCAAACAACTTCAGAGTCGTTCCAAATAATATTTTGAAACCAACTTTATATTGCACCTCGCTATCAATTCCAGATTTTCGCAATCTCACTAAAAAAATCATATCTTGGTGTACGAACGTTGAAATTACGAACCGTTTGATTTATTGAAAACTAGACTTCAGTATCTAGAACATATCCAAAATTCTCAATCAAATAAATTCAGAATTGTCCCAGATAATATTTTGAAATCAACTTTAGGTTCCACTATGTTAAAAATTTCAGATTTGTGCGACTTCGCCAAAAGTTTTGTATCTTGAAGTAGGAACGTCGAAATCATGAACCGTTTGATCTACTGGAAACGTAACTTCCAAATGTATAACATATCCAAAATTCAAGATTTAATGCCTTAGGGATACATTCAGATAATATTTCGAAGTCAATACTAAATTCCAATACACCAACAATTTTAGATTTGCGCGACTTCACCAAATATTTTGTATCTTGATATGGAAGCCTCGAGATCGGAAGATGTCTTACTTGCCATAAATAGAAATTTAAGAGCCATATTCTCACAAATATCTTGGGGTTCAAATCTCACTGAATTTGAAACGTTGCGCCGAGCAATCATTTCCTTATACTTGTGTTTCCTTTTGACGCCTCGCTTCTCTTCCCCCTTTTTTTAGGCAGAGGGTGGACTTGGAGACCAACGAACTTGAAGGTTTGGAGAACCTGGAGACATAGAGAATCCCTGGACTTCAATGCAAATACTTGACATCCTTCTAAAATCAGCCCATTGAAGATATCAATTCACCAAGGAGGGTTTCCCCCCTTTAAATCAAATGAGATCAAAGTTCAACAGGAGGATGACATTTCAGCTTGATCTTGCATTCCTTCATACTTCATTCGAACAACAAAGGCAATATGTATCTTTTGAACTTATGCGACTGAACTTAGAATGAAACTCTAAGCTGTCTACTTACCCTGGTGAAGAGGATCAAGTCATACCGTAGTTCAGACTGGGCAATTTTTTTTTATGTCCTAACTTTTGCCTAGGCCTCCTCTTTCGAAGTTTTTAACCTAGCGGACTCTTTTTTTTTTTACATCCTAACTTTTGCCTAGGCCGCCTCTTTCGATATTTTTAATCTAGCAGACTTTTTTGGGGGGGGAGGGAGGTAGGGGGCGTACACAGTTTATACTCTTGCGGGAGGGGAGTGTAGCAACATGCAGTTTAGGCTCGTGCGTCGAGGAGCGTCATGACTTGCAGTTTAGGCTCGTACATCGAGGAGTATCATGACTTGTAACTTCATGGATAATACTTCTCCAAAAACTTTCCGTTGATAGGGCCGATTCTCATACCATCTGCATCAACCAGCTTGTAAGCCCCACTTGAATAGGCTTCTTGTACGACATATGGCCTATCCCATTTTGAAGTGAACTTTCCTACAGGTTTATGGGAAGTAATTATGGATCTTCGTACCGCAAGGACTTGATCTCCTGCTTGAAAGGATCTCGGACGAACTCTTTTATTGAAGGCGTGAGACAATCGAGCTTGATAACATTCAAGACTCTGTTGAGCTTCCAATCTCTTTTCATCAAGAGCTTCCAACTCTGCTAATCAAAGTCGAGCATTTTCTTCATCAGTGATCCCTTCTTGAATAGCCAGTCGTAACGAAGGTATTTGACGCTCAAGTAGCAAGACGGCTTCGACTACATAAACAAGTGATAAGGAGTCTCATGTGTTGGCGTGTGATGAGTCATTCTATATGCCCATAGAGCTTCTTCCATACAGTCATTCCAATCTCATTTGGATTTGGAGACAACTTTCTTTAACAAGTTGCATAGACTCTTATTGAATGCCTCAGCTAGACCATTGGCGGCAACATTGTACATCCAAGAGTTACGTTGCTTGAAGCCAAAGAGATCACAAATCTTGTTCATTAGCCTATTATCGAATGGCTTTCCATTATCCGTTATTATGTAACGAGGAATGCCAAATCGATAAATAATGTTTACTCGGATGAAACTTGCGACATTTTCCTTCTTTACTTCTTTAAGAGCAACAACTTCAGCCCATTTTGAGAAGTAGTCAGTTGCAGCCAATATGTATAGGTGCCCACCAGAGGACTTTGGCAGTGGTCCAACTACATCCAATCCCCAAGCGTCAAATGGCCAGGATGCAACAGTCGAGTGCAACACTTCAGGAGGTTGATGAATAAAATTCGCATGGAATTGACAAGCCTTGCATCTTCGAGCATAGTCCAAGAAATCTTTTACCATCGTTGGCCAATAATATCCCATCCTTTTTATATGAAAGTGGAGCTTTGGTCCAAATTGGTGTGACCCACATACCCCAGAATGTGCCTCTTGCAAAGCTTGAAGAGCTTCTTCTTCTCCTAGGCATCGCAAGAGTACTCCCTCGAACGACCTTCTGTATAGAGTATCCTTGTAGTAAAGGAAGCGAGGCGCGCGACGAAGGATTTCAGTCTTTCTCTTCGAATTTTCTGGAAGTATCCCATAGCATAAGAAGTCGATAATGGGTTGTTTCCATTCTTCTTTCTTAACTTCAGAAACAACAACAAGATGCTTGAGTTCATTTTCTTCACCTTCAGCCTCATTTGGTAGTGGCACTACCCATTTTTGGCAGACAGTAACTTGCGCTTGATCAGGCAGGGTTAAAGATGAAGCTAGGGTAGCTAAAGCATCAAACCTTCTTATTTTCTTTCCTTGGCACATGCTGAATAGTCACATCACCGAGCCATCCCATCAACTTTTTAGAGTAATCATGATATGGGCATAGTTCAGGCTTCTTAATCTCGTAACTATCCAAAAGTTGATTGACCACTAACTAGGAGTCACCAAAGACTTGAAATTGCAATTGCTTCATATCAACGGCCATTTCAAGCCCAAATATTAATGTTTGATACTCAGCAACATTGTTGGAACAAAGTTGTGTCAAGGTGAAGGAGTAGGGCAAGACTTCACATTAGGGAGTGACAATTACTACGCCAGCCCCAGCTCCCCCACGATGCGCAGCACCATCAAAGCACATCTTCCATGGAGGTTGAACTTCAACGACCATTGCATCCTCATCAGGTAGTTCATCAGTTAGCTCCTAGTCATCAGATATCAGATGATCTTCCAAGAAGTCTGCCAATGCTTGTCCTTTTATAGCCTTTTGAGGGATGTACAAAATCTCGAATTGCTGAAATTGGAGGTACCATCTCGCTAGTCGACCATTAAGGACAGGTTTTGACATCACGAACTTGATGGGATTTGCTTTAGAAACAAGACGAATAACATGAGCTTGAAAGTAGTGCTTCAACTTTTGAATTAAGAAGACTAGCGCCAAGCACAACTTCTCAATTGGTGAATAATTCAACTCGTCTGGTGTCATCATCCTGCTCAAGTAGTAAAGGGATTTTTCTTTCCCCTCACTATTTTCTTGGGCCAACAGTGCTCCAACAGACCTTTCTTGTGCCTTAATGTATAGTATCAATGGCTTTCCAGGTACATGGGCTGCTAAAACTGGAGGCTTCATCAAGTAGGATTTAATGCTCTCAATGGCATTACTACATGCTTGGTCCCATATGAAAGGGACACCTTTCTTCATAAGGCGACTAAATGGTTGACACCTCCCATCTAGGTTCGAGATGAACCTCCTAAGATACTCTAGCTTTCCTTGCAGACTTTTCAATTCATGGATATCTCGAGGCTCAGGCATTTTCAAAATGGCATCCACTTTGGCTTGGTCAATTTCGATCCCTCGATGTCAGACAATGAAACTAAGGAACTTCCAGAAGTAACTCCAATGGCACATTTCAATGGATTCATCCTAAGTTGGTACCTCCGGAGCAATTCAAATACCATCCTCAAGTCTTTCATATGGTCTCCCTTCTCTCTTGATTTCACCACCAAGTCGTCAACATAGAATTCGACATTCTTGTGGAGAAGATCGTCGAAAATATTCTGCATAGCCCTTTGGTAAGTAGCACCAGCATTCTTCAAGCCAAAAGGCATTACCTTGTAGCAATAAATACCTTGGGGGTGCGTAACGCAGTAAGCTATTCATATTTTGGTGCCATGTGAATTTGTTTATAGCCCGACGAACTGTCCATGAAAGACATTGCCTCGTAACCAGTAGTAGCATCGATCATCAGCTCTGTAATAGGAAGCGGGAATTCATCTTTGGGACAATCATTATTGAGGTCCCTGAAGTCAACGCATACTCGAATCTGGCTATTCTTCTTCCTTACAGGGACAATACTTGAAACCCATGTTGAGTATTTAACTTCCCGAATAAATCCAGCTTCGATGAGTTTGTTAACTTCAGTTTCAATCAGGGGAACCAAGTCCGGCCTAAAATGCCTTTGAGCTTGTTTAACAGGGCGAGCACCATTTTTAACTACAAGGTGATTGACTGCTACTTTCGAGTCCAAGCCAGGCATCTCTTTGTAACTCCAAGAAAAGACATCCCTGAACTCTTTGAGTAACTCAATATAAGTGCTCTCTTCATCAGCTTCAAGTAAGGCACTTAGGTAGGTGGGTCTTGGTTCTTCGTCGGTGCCAAGGTTAACTTCTTTTAAGGCATCAACTGTCGCCTTCACTCCTTCTTCAAGTTCTGGAGGAGCATCAATTGCATTTTTATCTTCTTGAGGTTCCCCATCATTGAAGGATATGTGATAACATGGTGAAATATCGTCATCCTCCATTAGAGATAAAACACCTTGCTCGCCTTGTACAGTAACATGATACGAAGAACCCATACTTTCTTCGTCTTCATACGTTCTTTAGTGTAGACCACAGTGTATGGCTTCACCTTCAGTACTTCATCACACGAAACCATGACTTTCGTTTGTCGCTTCATTCTAGAAGGAACCAAACTTTGGAAATCTTTAGAGATCTTGTGAATTTTGGGTGAAGCGGGTGTTCTTGTATTTCGATAATTTCTCTGAAACTTATTCCTCTTCTTTAATGGACCTAATCTCTCAAATACGGAAGTTCTCACTGTTGATTTCCAATTCTATCAAAGACAGAAGGCCTGTTAGAAGCGGCAGATTCATCTTCTACACTGATATAATTGCTACTTGCCCTTCTTATTGAGATGCGCACTGGTGACTGTTACTTGTATCCCAAACCTTCACGTAGTTGCCTCGTTGCAGCTTCTGATGGGAGCTTCCCTAACTTTGACGGCTCATTGGGATTGTATCCAGCTTTTGCGAATAGCTTGTAAGCGTTAGGGTCAAAACCTTTATCTGTTCGCTTTGTAGGGAGTGCCACATTCTGCAAACGATTTTGGGCTACAAACCCTGCAAGCGGCATTGAGGACGACTTTACTGCCTCAATTCGTTTGACCGGGATTGTAACTCCTTTAGCATGTTAGCTTGGAGATTAGATGGTTCACCTTCATCTTTCTTCCTTTTAGGGACATATTGGAGTGCCAGACTTACTTTCTTGCCATAAGACGTAATATTTCCTCTATAAGATTTATTCGAGTTGGGTTGTACCTCCTCACTAATAGTTTTGGCTTCACCAGCAGTCACCTCTTCTCTTTTAGTTGGGGGCTCTTTATTCTTGATTTTAGTGCCATCATCAGCTTTCATCTCCTTCACAACGCGGTTCTTCAAGTAGAATTTTGCATCGGCGAAGTGTGACTCAGCCTTGGTGAATGGCTCATCTTCAGCAACTATCGTCTTCTCGACTTCACCCTCGTAGTATTTTAACACTGATGGTAGGTAGATGGAACTAGTTTATTCTTATGTATCCAAGGCCTCCCAAGCAAAACATTGTATGAAGTTTTCGCATCGATCACATGCAACCATGCACTTGATTGCATATCTTCAATAGTGATTCCTAGTCTGATTGCGCCTATGGCTCTTTGCCCCTCTGGTTGAATCCTTGGATCATCACACAACTTTCTGAGAGTTCGTTCATGGGAATACCAAGTTCCTTCACAGTGTGGATCGGCAAAATGTTCATTGAGGATCCTCCATCAACCAAAATTCGATTTACCCTTTCATCACGCATATAGGCAACCAGGTACAATGGGCGGTTATGAGGAGTGTCACCTAGCAAAAGATCGTCATTTCTGAACGTGACTTTTTCCTCACAAGCATTAACTTCTTGAGGAGTGGACTCAATGGGCTTTTCCGAAGATGGTGCCAATAGTAGGTCATCACTCTTTTCTTCCCCTTTGTCAGCATGGCAACAAGAGGCATCAATGCCCTCTTGGGAAATCCTCATGTGAAACCAACTTGGTAAAAACTCCTCCAAGGTCACTGGATTTCGTGGCTTTTGAGGGTGGTGCATCTCTATTTTTGTTTTCTTCAAATGCCTAACTGGATTCTTTTTCAATGGTATTTTACCATCATCTTCCTTATTGGTTGTTCCACTGATTCTTTTTGTTGGCTCCTTTTGTGGCGCCTACGACGAGTCACCAACGTCCAACCTTCATCATCATCAAGTTGGTTGACTTCAACTTTGTCGCTCTCCAGTAATCCTTCATTTTTACTTTCTTTAAAACCACATAATTCATCCGGACTGAATGAGCCAAAGGTGATAGAGACTTGGTTTGTGCTTGCTTTCTCATCTTCGAGCACGATCTTCTTTTCGCGAGCCAAGTCCATGACTTTATCCTTGAAGACAAAGCACTTCTCTAGAGGGTGGCTTACAAGTCAGTGATAATTGCAGTAATTTGGGTAATTTGTTTTCCCAACTTCATTTGGTCGCTTCATCTCTGAAAGCTCAATGAGATTTAACTCGAAGAGTTCTTCGAAAATGGCTGGCACATCAGAATCCAGGAATGGGTACTCTTTCTCCTGCATTTCTTTTAGAGTCAACTTTCCACTTGTCTTGTCTTGAAAAGAAGTGGATTTCATACTCTGCTTCTTGCTCACCTTCGTCGTGAACTTCATAGGTGACGTGTTGACATTCATAGCTTCTTTGCTTTCAGACTTGGGTCGACCCTTGCAGTGTACGACTTTGCATATGTAAGGGAGGATTTGGCCGCAACTTCATACTTGTTCTTAATGGTTCCTTCAATGAACTCCTTCAATTGATCGATTGGAATCATCCCTTCAGATGAGACGGTGATAGCCTTAGTAGATGTTGTTTGTCTCGGGGGATAGTCACTCTCTAGAACCTCTGGGAGCTTGCCGGGTGCATGGGTGGATTCTTCTTCCATCAAGATTCCTACCCTGTCTGTTAGCTTGTCAATTCTAGCCTCTTGATTTTGCATGCATTTGGTCAAGCCAGCGATTGCTTCCGTCAAGTTTGCCAACTGCTCTTCCATAGATGAAGTGTTTGTCATCATAGCTTGCATGATTGTCGTGGATGACGGAGAGTAGCATGGATTTTCACACAGATGAAGCATCATCATCTTCCTTCACAGCAGAGTGCTTGGAGCCGGAGAGGTCAAGCAGAGCAAGAGTTTTCTTGATCTTTTCAGCAACATCGATTCCTCCTTCAGATGCGCTTATGGCAGATCTTGCTCCTTTTGAGGATGAAGATCCGAAAACAGGGGTTGATGCGGACAGCACTTGGGGTGCTTGTTGTCATAAAGAGATTGCTTTGCTCCTCGTAACTGGTCCGAAGCTTCCAAAGGTGACATCGAGGATGATTTCCACATCAGCATGGAACTTGGAGTTAGCAACTTTGGTGGAAGTTGAAATGGAGTTGATTTTCTTTGAAGCCATTTCAATGTTCTTGAACTTTGGTGATTGAAAAGTTGAGATGAGAGGTAGAAATTGTCCCACTGGGCGTGCCAGAATTTGTAGACAATAAATTGCGTCAAGAAAATAAAGTCAAGACCAAAAAATATCGCAACAATCGTAGTATTTTATTTCAAATATTTGAGTGTTACAATCTCTATGAATCCTTTGATTCTTCTTTCCAATAGTAAATAAATTCAAGGGCCTTTGAGCTTGATCTTAAATCTATATTTGTTTCCATGAACGATGATCTTGTTCTTGAGCTTGAGCTTGATTGCTTGAACTTGACCTTGATTCGTTCTTCGTTCTTGAGCTTGAACTTGATTGCTTGAAGCTTGAGCTTGAAACTTGTGGAGGAATTTGCAGCGTTTGATCCACGAGCTCTTTCTTGCTTCTTGTTATAACTTCTGGTCCCTTTTCTGAGTTATGAAGACCCCTATTTATAGTTGTGGAAGGGAAGAGTTATGATAAGAACATACTCTTTCCGACCAATCAAATTGAAGGGTGACATGGCCTCATTTGATTGGCCAGAACATGTCACTTGCACACGTGGCGCGATTTCATTGGCCTTTTAGTGTGACCGGGCATGCCTTGTCATCTTGACACGTGGCATGATCCTATTGGCTCTTCCGCTTGACTTGGCGCGCCACATCATTTGACACGTGGCACCAAACTGGGCCTCTAGGAAGATGACATCTTGGGCGGGGCAATTGCATCTATACCCGCTTTTTGTGCCATATTTTAACCTGTGCCCGCTTTGCAAAAAAAATTGCAAACGTACCCGTTTTTTCACATAACTTCAACACACGGGGCTGAAGTAGCAAAGGCAATCACACAAAACTTCAGCATTTTAGTAGCCGGGCCTGAAGTTCAGCTCTAGAGCTGAAGTTTTTGTTTTGTAACTCGCGAACTTCAGCTTTAGAGCTGCAGTTTTATTTTATAATCTTTTATTAGTAACCGGGAAACTTCAGCTCTAGAGCTGAAGTTTTTGTCTTTGTAACCGGAAAACTTCAGCTCTAGAGCTGAAGTTTTTGTCTTTGTAACCGGAAAACTTCAGCTCTAGAGCTGAAGTTTGCCAGTTATAGAATAAAAACTTCAGCTCTAGA
>MU750741.1:44396-75942 GCA_026770625.1 Nicotiana glauca | reverse complement strand
CACTATTAAAATTAAAGCTAGGGCGCGAAAATAGGTAAAATGACCAAAATGCCCCTCCAGCCAACATCTCGAAATCGAATAATTTTTACATTTTCAGAACCATCATACTCTCACGAGTCCAACCATGTAAACATCTCCCAAATCGGAGGTCAAATTCCCCCTTAAAACCCAATAGTTAAGTCTAAGAAGTTTCATCCAATTTTCCACAATTTTGACCTTGAATTCGAATTCTAATGGTGAATTTAACTAGATATTGATAGAAAACAACTAAATGAGGTTAAGGGAACATTACCCTGTGTTCTCCTCTTCAAAATCCACCCAAAATCGCCTTCTCCTGAACTAAATTTTGATTTATCTAACTTTTGAAATAAACCCTCGGATTTCCCCTTTTCAGAACAGTGCTTTCTACTTCTGCGGACAAGGGACCGTTTCTGCGGTCTCACACATGCGGACCGCGAGCCGCTTCTACGACCCCTTACTTCAAATTCCAAATTCCGCTTCTGCGGTCTTACACTCGCGAAAGCGATTCTGCTTCAGCGGAATTTCCACCACTTCTGTGGACCTAGCCGCCTTGCCCTCTTTTCGCTCCTGTGGTGACCAAGCTACTTCTGCGGTTCCCAAGCCGCAGAAGCGGAAACACCAGAAGGCCTGCTACAAATTTTCTTTCAAACTCCGAAATTTGCCCGTTGAACATCCGAAACATACCCGAGGACCCCGGGACCTCAACCAATCACACATACAAGTCATATAACCTAACACGGACTCGCTAGAAGTTCCAAATCATATAACACAACATCGAAACGACGAATCAAACCAAAAATCAAGTTTATGAACTTCTAAATCTTCAAATATTGAAACCCATGCCGAAACCCATCAATTCAACTCGGAATGATGCCAAATTTTGCAGACAAGTCTAAAATGACATAACAGAGCTGTTCCAACACTCAAAATTGCATTCCGACCTCGATATCTCAAAAGTCAACTGTGGGTCAAACTTCTTCGTTTTCCAACTTCAACTTTCGCCAAAATGCCTCTATTACTCTACAGACCTCCAAATTCAAATACAGATGTGCACCTAAGTCCAAAATCACCGTACGAAGCTGTTGAAATCATCCACGGCCTATTCTGAGGTCGTGTACCCAAAAGTCCAATTTTGGTCAACTTTTCACCGTTCTAACTTCCAAAACAAGGTTTCTTCTCTAAATTTGACTCTAAACCATCCAAAAGCCGAATTCCACCATGCACGCAAGTCGATACTCATATTCTAAAGCTGTTGCAGACCTTACGCTGCCGAACGAAGCTTAATTTCTCAAAACGACCAGTCAGGTTGTTACAATAAACCTGAATTGGAAGGATGTTGCCGCACATTTAATTGATGTCCGCGAGGGGAGAATGGACTTGTGTAGCTGGAAGGTGAGCTCGGACTCAGGATAGGCTATTCGTGTCATAGTGAATTTACCCCGTGCAGCGGCGTGGGAAGATGTCGGGAGGTCATTCCCCTAGGTGGGTTATTCCCCGTGAGCAGATTAGCGGTCGCGTGGTTGGCGAAGCTTCTGCAAAGAATTATATTGGTTGTTCAACAAAGAGATCGGTCGGGCAAATGTGGTTAATGATTCAGAATATGAAAGATGGGGATTTACAGGAAGATTTCGAGAAATTTTGATAACTTATGACTGGAGGTTATGTTAATAAGGGGTAAAAAGGTCGGGCAAACACAAGAATGGTGAAATGATGGCTTCAAGCTAAGTGGGAGAGTCCCACCGCTTATGATTGGACTGTATGATTAACTACTTGCGTGATTTAGGGTTATTAGCATATTGATGGATTACTTCAGCTATGAGAAAAGACCATAAGTAGTAAATTGAGCAGAGGAATATTAAGGATGTGCTATGGTTAGCCTTATGGGCTCATGTTCGAACTTGGGAAAAGATTCAGAATTTATGCCTTGTATAGAAGCGGGTTTAAAGGGGAGTGGTTCTGCCAGGTGCTTCGTTGAGAGGGTATTAATGTGCTAGAAGATTCATGGAATTGATTATATTAGGGACCAAGTCAGAGCGGGTGGCTCTCAGTAACGGTCCTAGTAAATTCAAGAGGTAAAGTGTGGTGGCTAATGATGTCGAGCTTGTAGGTAAAATTAAGAATCAAGCTTTGTAGCAGCTTATGAGAAGAGGCACAAAATGTTCCGGGATGTTTGGCTTGTGATGTAGCATTTGGGTGTTATGAAATAGTTCATGGGAATTGAGACAGCCTGGTCTCGTGATTCATGGACACTTGGGGTGAGTATAGATGGAGCATATTATGTGTTGAATGGAGTTAGTCTTATTTTTAAGGCAAGCAAGGAGGAATTGGAGGAAGGTAAATTGATTAGCCATAGTTGAATTGGCATATTGGGTCCAGTGATCAGTTCAGTCCGTGAGATCAAGTTATGTGTATGATTTGTAGAGGTACGTGTGAGGCCTGTCGGTCACCGTGATTGATGATTTATCTGGAGCATTCTTCTGTTATTGCTTGTTAAGTGGAAGCGGATTCCGTAAGGGCTATGGTGGCTTGGACCACTACTTGCAAATATGCATATTCTACAGTTATGGGAAATTACCTGTGTATCGCTATGATTCTCCTGAAGTGAGTTAAGTGCAAGGTTCTTATATAATGAAAATGTGAAAATATTAATGAATTCGGAGTTATGATAAAAATTGTGTCCTATCGTATATTGGCACGTTGGGTGCGGTGAGAGATATGGAAATGTGAAGTGAGGATCAAGGTTGCAGTTCGGTGTTGACAAAGATGTCACAGGCTCGGATGAGCAAGGAAGGGGTTGAATAATTAGAGTAAACTGGTATTGTCCTCAGCGTCACCTGAGATCGATGTGTTGTGGAACAGGTTTTGCACCCTGGTTAAGGATTCTGGATCGCTTTTCAGCGTTAGTGCGTCCGATGGTTTAAATGTGCGGACCTATTATTTATTTTGGAAGATTGTGGGAGCGTGTCCCACGGGAGGATTGTATAAGTGTGACATGTAGTCACTTGATTGGCTAAAGATTTAAACCAAGTATGAGGACTGTGGTAATATCATTAATTTGAGAATTTATGCCTGGAGGGCACTTTGTATATTGGGTTATGAACTGAGGAGGTTGCTCCGGTTATGATGGTTATTCTTACGTGATATGAGGCAAAAGGGAGTTACTACGGACCTTTGAAAGGTCATTGGCCAAGTTGGTGCAATCAGAAATCGGCTTGAGATCGGTGGATTGATTTATTTGTGAACATGGCTTTATATCAGGCCAGTTGTATTCGTTTCAGTGAGCGTTCCCTATGGAGGAACAATGAGGTGTTATTTTGTCATAAGCTATTCCAGGTAATGATGTATTGCACCGTATGAGTTATGAGACAGCTTAGTAAATTCTTATGTGTTGAGGTTCCGCGTGGCGATGATGTTATGTGAGCAGAATGGCTCTTGTGATTCAGATCTTGTATCGCACCTCAGTTGTGCTTGAGTTTTGTAGCCTATAGTGCTATGTGTTTTCTCAGGGATGGTATTATGCACTTAGCGTGCTTACGATCGGAATTCGATATTTTTATCGTAATGAGCAGCTTTAGCTCGAAGTGCAATCTCCTTATGTGAGATCTATGTGTGGATCGGGTGGCACACCGCATGGGTATGTTATTTGGATCGGGTTGCGTGCCGCAACAGTGTGATGTCGAGTCTGGTCCTCTATATGTTTTTTTTGTGTGTTTCGCTTCCTACCTTCTAAGAAAAGTCTGTATTAGTGCGGGGGTTAGGTAATTCCTTCCAGAGTTCGATTTCCTGTTTGTGTTGTATTTGGATTGGTGGCCTATTGGCACATTGTGGCATCATATGATACTTGTGATCGCATTCGGAGTGGCTTATTGCATGAGAAGTTCGTACTGGGTAAGATGAGATTGTGGGATTTAGGATCAGTGCAGTCTGATTATATGTAGTATATTAAGGAGCGAAGATCATTATTTGGTTCAGAATGTGGTAATGTTTCTTGTAAGAAGTATAGACTCGATGATTGGTTGACTTGATAGTTGATTATGAATTTAGGCACATCTCATCCACTGTGGCAGTATTGTAAGAGTTAGAGTAAGACTTGCTTGTCATGAGGTGCAATGGGAGCATCTGATTCGTTGAATTTTTGTCTAAGTTGATCAGAAAATATTATGGTGATCCTGTTGACTAAGTGTTGCAAAGTAAGAATTCAGCAAAGTTATGTAGTCATGTTTGAGTACAACATGTAGTGATTGATATGATGATCGTAGGTTGGAAACCGGGCCTGACATAGGATTCCGGATGTTAGAATTGGGCTCTAAGGCTTATTTTCTTGAATAAAAGGGAATATCTTCAGAATTTATCGAGCCAATGTGCTCAGCTAAGTTGTGGTAGCACGGGAAGGTGCATGAGGTGCTAAACAGTGATTTCAGACTACTTTCGTACAGTTATCAGCACGTTCGAGGACGGACGTATGTTTAAGTGGGAGAGAATGTAACGACCCGACCAGTCGTTTTGAGTACTAGCACTCCGTTCAGCAGCCGGGGGGCCATGAACAGCTTTGTTTCAGGTATTATGACTTGTTCCCATGGTCGGAATTTAAGTACAGAAGATCAGAGTTAAACTTAAATGAAAATTCTCATTTTAGAAGCTTAAAGTTGAAAGAATGAACTAGGATTGGATTTTTGAGTAAAAGACCTTGGAATCGGGATCTGAAGGTTCCAGCAGGTTCGTATGATGATATCGGACTTGGGCGTATGCCCGGTTCAGGGTTTTGGATAACCCGGGAGCGTTTTGGCGCCTATTGTGGAAGTTAGCATTTTGGAAGAAATTTCTTAAGTTTTGTTTGGAGTTCATTTCAGGGTTATTGATGTCCGTTTGGGACTCCGAGACAGGGAGTAGCTCCGTATGGTGATTCTGGAGTTGGGAGCGTGATCGGAAGTGAATTCGGAGGTCCGTAGGTCATTTTGGAGCAATTGAACTAAAGATAGAATTTGAAGGTTTTGAGAAGTTTGACCGGAGGTTGACTTTTTGATATCAGAGTCGGAATTCGATTCCGGGAGTTGGAGTAGGTCCGTAATGTCAAATATGACTTGTGTCCAAAATTTGAGGTCAATCGAACGTGATTTCATAGGTTTAAATGTCGGGAATAGAAGTAGGAAAGTTCAAAGTTCGTAATGCTTGAATTGGGGTATTCATGAATTTAGCATTGTTTGATATGATTTGAAGCCTCGAGTAAGTCCGTAATGTGTTTTGGGACTGGTTGGTATGATTGGTTGGGGTCCTAGGGGCCTCGGGTGGATTTCGGGTGGTTAACGGATCGAAAAGTGGAATTTGGGAAGGCTTGAGATTTGCTGCTTCTGTCATAACCACATCTGCGGTTCTTGGACCGCAGAAGCGGGACCGCAGATGCGATCAAACGTTCGCAGAAGCGGAAGGGGGCCAGGTCCAAGGAAATCGTAGAAGCGGTTCCGCTTAAGCAGCCCCCAGATCGTAGAAGCGGTTCGCTTCCTTTTGCCCAAAGCCGCAGAAGTGGTGATTAGTTGCAGAAGCGACATCCGTAGAAGCAGAACTATTTCCGCATAAGCGGAAGCAGTTGGGGCACTGAGATGTTTTAAGTTCGGGGTTGAGTTCATTTCAACCCCATTTTTCTTCAATTGGAGTCAATGGGGAGCACCTTGGAGGTGCCATTTTCGTCACTTGTGATGAGGTAAGTAATTTATGCTAGCTTTGAGTTAAATACAAGGTTTATACATGGATTTAGGCAAGGAAATTATAGAAATTTGGGGTTTTGGTGGAAAACCTAGGAATTTGCATTTCTTCGAATTTGACCACGATTTTAAGTATGGAATTAGGATAAAATCATATATTTGAGTTCCTAAGGTCATGGGTAACCTTTGTCTTTGAGAAATTTCGGATTCCAGGCATGTGGGCCCGGGGGCATTTTTGTCAACTTTTCATTCGGGGTTAGGAATTATTATAAATTGGGTTGTAAAACATAATTAAGTATATATTAATGGATTTATATGATCGTTGGATAGTTTTGGAGCATTGTGCATTGGTGCAAGTCTTCGGAAGAATGTAGAATGCCGGTTGTGGATCTTCGGAGCGAGGTGAGTCTCCTTTCTAATCTTGTGAGGGGGAACTTACCCCATAGGTGTAGTAATTGATTATGTGCTCCTATCTGTGGGGGCTATGTACGCACGAGGTGACGATAGTCCGTGCGTAGCTACTATTATGCTATTGTCCAAGTAGTTAGGACCCAAAATCATGTTATATTTGAATTAATTGTGAACCCATTGATGGCTTGAATTGCTTAGATTACATTAAATTAATAAATGGATTTTTAAAAAGACTTAAGCTTCGTTTTCTCAAATTATTAAAGAGAATTGGCCTTTCTTGGATAATTTCTCCATGTTGACTTCTTGACTGATTGTCTATCTGTGTGTGTTTATTTTGGAATGGGCCGAACGCCTCGGCAGATTAATAGATGCATCTATAGGCGCGCCGTCGACTCTCGGCAAGTGCACATTTATTTCTGTTGGATCGGGTCGTCGCCTCGGTATGATTTGCGCATGCTTGTATTGCTGCCTGGACTTATTTAAGTTGTTACATGCCTCACTCTGGCTCGAGATCATTTTGTTAATAATGAAAAGAAATCTTGAAAAATTTCCTATGAAAGAATTATGTGTTTACTTGTTTCCTCTATCTGGATTAAAATCATGTTTATAAAATAAATCCACTATTTAATATGTGTATTAAGGATAAATAATCATTAGACTATTAGAGAGTGTCAAGTTGACCATCTTGTCTCTACCCCTTCGGGATTAGGCGGGACACTCACTGAGTACACGTTGATTATGTACTCATACTACACTTCTGTGCATTTATGTTGCACAGGTTTGTATACCTCTAGCAGCCTACTGGGCGTAGCAGCATGGATGACTCTGGGACTAGGTGAGTTGCATTGTTCGAGACGACCCACAGCTAGTGTAATTCCTTCAAGTGTTTTCTTATTATTTATTCTCTATCCACTGTATTTCGGACATATGTTGTATTTTATTTTCCATATCGACAGTTGCTCATGCACTTGTAACACCGGGTTTCTGGGATGGTTTGAAGTATTGTATTGACTGTTCAACATTAAAATTTGATTTGAAACTATATCCTTTAAAATTTCTTAATAATGAAGGAATATCTTGGATTTCAAAAGTGTTAAAATGAGATTTAATTAAGTATTTGAGTTGGTTGGCCTGACGGCGGTGTCTGGCGCCACCACGACCCTTGGTAGATTTTGGGTCGTGACAACAACAAACCAGCAACAGCAAAACCAGAGAGCTAACCCAGGGATTCAAATGAATAAACCAAAAACCAGCTTCAAACCAGAAGATTCAGCTAGAGAACTAGGAAAATTTTCTATTCAAACCACGTTTTTACTTGCATAGAATCAGAAAAATGAGAAAAAAAGGTTTTTGAGTTTTTTCAAAATTTTCTCAAAATCTGAAATTTTCAGAGCAGGGAATGTTTTTTTAGTAATTTTTGATGGGAAAGTCTGTATGTGAGTGTGATGGAGTGTTTTCCTTATATAGAGTGCCTAAAAAGCATCTAAGAAAAGAATATTCTGACCTAGCACAATATATTTTACAGCTGTACTGTCCTTTTTCCTTATCCAAAACCAGTATTTTCTAAAGATAAGGACAGCTGTGCTGTATTCTAGAACTTTCCTATTTTTAGCCTAATGTAAAACCCCAGTTTACCCTTTTAGAGTCTTCTTATTACAAGTTTACCTAGGTTTTTTTAATTCAAAAGGGTCCCTAAAGTTCCTACTTGTTCAATTAAACCATAAAAGTGTTGAAGAATTAAATGCTAGATTAACATCTTTCTAATAGGAAAAGAGAGCCAATTGAATCAAAAGGTATCCTAATTCATTACTTGGAAACTCATATTCAACCAATACTAAGGAAATAAGAATAACTGAAAAGGGTTCAAAATGTCCCCAAACTACTGGAAAAGGTTTAAAAATACCCTTCATCCACCTATTAGGCTAAAAATACCCCTCCATCCACCTTTTTGGTTCACTTATGCCCTTTGACCGTTAGGTCAATGCTGAATTAAAAATAATTATTATTCTTTTTCTAAAACTTAAAAAAAAAATCATTTTATTAAACTAATGCACCAGTACTCCACTAATTTTGAAAAGTCTTTTTTTCATGTTTTACAAAAAAACAATTCAGTTTTTACAAAAAATAATTTTTTAGCATTTTTTTCTGAACACTGAAAAAATTGTAAAAATAGAAAAAAATAATATTATTAATAAAATATTTTAGTTTTTTAGAAACTGAAAAAAATATTTTCAAAAAAGTACTTTCGTTTTTGAAAAATATTTTTTTTTCATTTTTTTTTCAAAAACGAAAATATTTTTTCTTTAAAAAAAACAGAAAACGAAAAAAAATGAAATGCTTTAAAAGAACTGAAAAAAAGATAAAAAAAAGTTAAAAAACGAAATTATTTTGTTGAAAATATTTTTTTCAGTTTTAAGAACGAAAATATTTTGTTAATTTTTTTTTGTTTTTACAATTTTTTTCAGTTTTTACAGGGCATTAAACTTGTTTTAATCCATCTTTATCAACTTAAACAGAACCGGCCACGGTACAAGAAATCTGCCTTTTAGCGGCGACCTTAGTCGCTAAAAAAATCATCATATGTCGCCACTAAATACTTATAGTAGCGACATTTATTTGTGATGACTAAAGGTTGTCGCCACAGAATGGCTACATTTTGTGCCGACATTCTCGCTACAAAAGGTAAGCCAAATTACCACAAAAGGTAGTTCCACCAAACAGATTCAGGGGTAAGTCGCACTGAAGATGACATTTAGCAGTGACAATTATCTCCACAAAAATAAATAACTATTAGTGGCAACTACTTTATCGCTACTAGAAGTTACTTTTAGTAGCAACTGAAGTCGCCACAAAACAATTAGCTATTACTAGCAACTCTCATATCACTACAGGAGAGTTACTTTTAGTAGCAATTGATATCGCCACAAAATACTTAACTATCAGTGGCAACTCTGAGCTCGTTGCTGGAGATTGACATTTAGTGGCGATGATAATTGCTACAAAAATTATTAAACAATTAGTGTCAACTTCAATGTTGCAACAAATACTTTTCTGAATAAGATTTTGTCACTAGAATAGGGGAGGAAGAAAAGAGAACAAAGACATTTTATAGTCTTAAATTCAGCCCTACTTAATCAGCATGTTGAACTAATTCGTACCATATTTAGTGAATCAATCAAGCTAAAATGAACAATGTGGCTGATAATTATCCTACAAACTAACTTAACAAATTAGGAAATGATTTCAAACAAATCAACAACATGATTCTAAGATAACAAAAATTACTGATTCAACAACCGAAGCACAATCAGTCCTATGAATAATCTACTGAGCATGAGTACACAAATAACTTAAGAAAAGAAAAAGACCCTAGAATTATGCAGCTTAATCAGGAACAAACAAATATGCAGAAAAGAACAAAAATCAAAAACCTAAAAAATCAAAGGAAAAGAGAGGGAATTTACCAGAAATTTAATTCAAATCTAGGTCAAACACGAACTAGTCCAAACTCTCCGAAGTGAAATGTGGACTTTGACTACCATTATTCGACTATGCTTAACAAGAACAGTCGAATAATGGAGGTTTCAAGTCCATTTGACCAATTTTGACCGCAAAATCAGAGAAGGGGAGAAGTTAGGGTTTGAGGGTTCTGAGATTCAAAATTTGTGGCATTTGGCTGAGATTTTTGAGGAATCAAAGGTGATACAGGGGTGAGAAGGGACTGGGGATCACATGGTGTTAATTTGGGGATTTTTGGGTGACTTAGGGTTTTGGACGGATTTCTTCAATTCAAGATTCGAGAAATTCTGCGAGGATTCGAGGACAACTACCGCCGCCGGCGGAGTCGATTTTTTGCAGGCGATTTGCGGCGGAGGCGATGAGGGATTAAAGGTGGCTAGGGTTTGTCGTTGAGAGAGAGGGAAACGAAGTGAGAGGGTTTGGACTGGGGTGGGGTTGACCCAGTTCAGACACTATTATACTAAAGTGCAAATCAGTTCAGAGCCATTGGATGATGAAAATCCAACGTCTGTGATGAATGGAGGCCAAAATGGGGTCGTTTGAGGGTCATCTGGGGCGGACCGGGTATGGTTGGTTTGGGCCGTGTATTTTGATGGGTTTGGCCGGTTCAAGGGACTTTGGACGGGTATAAGGGAGGTTCTTTGATTTGGGCTAGCCCAAAATTGGGTCTCTTTTATAAGAACTCAATTTCTTTTTATTTTCTTTTCAAATTAAAACTAAAAATCTAAATTAACTCTCAAAAACTAAATTAACCTACCCAATTATATTAAGCTCTAATTAATAATCAACACAATTAATTAAATACCAATTTAAAGGAAAATTAAACAAAATTCAAAGCTAAAATTAAACAAAGCAAATAAATCAATTTTTTTTGTGATTTTTGTATTTTTATAAAACCCTAATTACTAATTAATCTAAACTATGTAAAATTAAATCCTAAATGTAAATAAAATGCGTATTTTTGTATTTTTTTATGAATTATGTTAAACTAAAAATTCACACAGAAATGCAAATAAACATGAAAATTATGCAATTAAATCCTAAAAATCAAATAATTAAAAGAAAAATCCTAATTTTAAGAATCCTGTAGGAGTAAATCATGCGAGGCAAAAATTACGTGCTCACATTTGCCCCTCTTTTCTCAGAGACACGAAGAGTTTTCGGGCAAAGATAAATGATCAATTATGAGGGATTTTTGCCCGCTTGGCATTCCATGAAAAGCATTTTTTTTAAAAATGTCTGACCGAACCTTGCTTCAGAGGTTGCCTACATATCGTTGGCTATAAAGGAATTAGGTCAGTGTAGTTCTGGGAGTTTTGGTAGCTGGGACTACCGGAGCTGTGATCTCACTGTTGTTGTTGTTGCTGCTGCTACTGCTTGCCGACCTTCGTATTACACCAAAAGGAAAATCAAAGCTAAGCTATCTATGCCTATCAACTACGAGTTACAAGATTCCTATCTATAAATCTCTTGAAGCTTGATCTTGAGTCTTAGCTGATTTTGCTGTAGACTTTGATCTGAATCTTGATGCTCGCAAGCTGTACATGCTGGTTCTTTCTTCATCATTTGGATCAAAACGAGACATGGGAAGCTTGTGACTTCAATCAAATTTTGAGCAGTCCGCATCTTTGTCTGCTTCGGCATTTTGAATTCACTTCTTTTGTTCTTTTTCTTCTTTTCTTTATTTTGGATTGAGACTCACCTTTTGGTCATCTCGAATCCTGTGCCTCGAGGTAGAACCTTCTCAAACACCAAAACAAAAAGACGAACGAAATTTTCTGCCTTAGTTTTCACTAGGGAAATTTCGTGAGTTATTTTGACAAAAGTCTGAACTCATTCTCTCTTTTTTTTTCGAATAAAACAAGAATTGTGTCTATCTAGGATGGAAAAGATTTGGGAATCGAGCCCTATATCTAAAATTTCAACTCAGAGATTGGAGCCCTAATATTGGCGAAAAAACGACTAGGGAATGGATGCCCTGTGTCTAAAAGGCACAACTTAGGGATTGGAGCCCTAATATTGGCAAAAGGCGACTAGGGAATGGAGGCCCTATGTCTAAAAAGGCACAACTCAGGGATTGGAGCCCTAATGTTGGCAAAAGGCGACTAGGGAATGGAGGCCCTATGTCTAAAAAGGCTCAACTCAGGGATTGGAGCCCTAATGTTGGCAAAACGCGACTAGGGAATGGATGCCCTATGTCTAAAAAGGCTCAACTCAGGGATTGGAGCCCAAATATTGGCAAAAGACGACTAGGGAATGGAGACCCTATGTCTAAAAGGGCACAACTCAGGGATTGAAGCCCTAATGTTGGCAAAATGCGACTAGGGAATGGAGGCCCTATGTCTAAAAAGGCTAAACTCAGGGATTGGAGCCCTAATATTGGCAAAAGGAAACTATTGAATAGAGGCACTATGTCTAAAAGGCAAAACTCAGGGATTGGAGCCCTAATGTTGGCAAAAAGCAACTAGGGAATGGAGGCCCTATGTCTAAAAGGGCTCAACTCAGGGATTGGAGCCCTAATGTTGGCAAAAGGCGACTAGGGAATGGAAGCCCTATGTCTAAAAGGCACAACTCAAGGATTGGAGCCCTAATGTTGGCAAAAGGCAACTAAGGAATGGAGGCCCTATGTCTAAAAAGGCTCAACTCAGGGATTTGAGCCCTAATATTGGCAAAAGGCGTCTAGTGAATGGAGGCCCTATGTCTAAAAAGGCTCAACTCACGGATTGAATCCCTAATGTTGGCAAAAGGCGACTAGGGAATGGAGGCCCTATGTCTAAAAGGTGCAACTCAGGGATTGGAGCCCTAATGTTGGGAAAAGGTGACTAGAGAATGGAGGCCCTATGTCTAAAAAGCTCAACTCAGGGATTGGAGCCCTAATGTTGGCAAACAAAAGTAAAAGGTTGATATTGGGGATTCTCAACTATCCTTTTTTTTTGAATTTTCTTCTTTATCTTATCTTTTTTTTTAATAAGATGCAGGAAACAACTTGGAGGAAACATCCCTTTTTGGATTGATTATTTGCTGCAAAGCTGTTTCAGCACTTGCGCATTTCTTTTCTTTTTGGTCGCACCTGCTTCTTGCACGGTTTCTTACATTGCACCTGTTTCAAATTTTCAACAAAGAACAATGGTTAGTTTGAAACGGCGGTTGGTTTTGTGGCCTTGATCGTGTCAACTGCTTGATCCCGGTCCAGCTTCTGTTGAGAACCTCTGCTGCTCACTGGTGTTGAAGATTAATCTCTCTTTCAAACCGAAGGGCTCAATTTTTAAGGTTTCATGACAAATAGCCCACGTGGGGCTTTGACCCTTTCACTTTATTTTGCCCTTAGGACCTTTGTCCTTGACTTTCTTTTCTTTTTCAATAGCTTTGCTTTTAGAGCATCAACCATCATGGACAGTCGGGATTGACTTGACGCACCCGCTGAGGCTGGGTACTTTTCTTTAACTTTTGTTAGGCAGAGCTGTCACGACCCAAAATCCACTAAGGGTCGTGGTGGCGCCGGACACTGCTGTCAGGCCAGCCAAGTCAAATACTAAATTAAATCTCGTTTAACATTTTTGAAATACAGGATTTTCCCTTCATTATTTAGAAATTTAAAAGAATATATTTTCGAATCAAATTTAAAAGTAAGCAATTAATACAATACTTCGAACCATCCCAGAACCCGGAGTCACAAGTGCATGAGCATCTACTGACAAGAGAAATAACATACAACATCCGTCCGGAATACAATGGACGGAAAGTAAATACAATACAAAGGAAGGGACTACTCTAGCTACGGCTGTCTCGAATGATGCAACTCACCTAGTCCTAGCGTCATCCATGCTGCTATGCCCAATAGGCTGCTAGAGGTGTGTATATATATACCTGTGCAACAAAAATGCACAGAAGTGTAGTATGAGTACGTAATCAACGTGTACTCAGTGAGTGTCCCGCCTAATCCCGAAGGGGTGGAGACGAGATGGTCAACTTTGACACACTTTATTGGTCAAACGGTTATTTATTCTCAATATACATATCAATAGTGGATTTATTATCTAACATGATTTTTATCCAAATAGAGGAAACAAGTAAACACGTAATTCCTTCATAGGAAATTTCCAAGGTTTCTTTGCATTATTAACAATATGATCTCGAGCCATAGTGAGGCATGTAACAACTTAAATAAATCTAGGCAGTAATATAAGCATGCGTAAATCATACCGAGGTGACGGCGCGATCCAACAGAAATAAATGTGCACTTGCCGAGGGTCGACGGCGCACCTATAGATGCATCTATTAATCTGCCGAGGCGTTCGGCCCGGTCCAAAATAAACACACACTGACAGACAATCAGTCAAGAATTCAACGTGGAGCAATTATCCAAGAAGGGCCAATTCTCTTTAATAATTTGAGAAAGCGAAGCTTAAGTCTCTTTAGAAATCCATTTATAATTTAATGTGATTTATTACCCCACTTGCGAATCATTCATGCGACGCGAGTACACTTAAAGTACATGCTCAGATAACCAAATTAGAATTTTTATCAGGGAATGATTATCCAAATAAGCCAATTCTCTGTTTAACAATTCAGGAATAATGTTTAATCTCTTTTAAATTTGTTTACTAATCAAGGGTGGTTTAAACAATTCAAGTTATCGATGGGTTCATAATTAATTCAAGTATAACATGCTGATGGGTCCTAACTACCCGGACAATAGCATAATAGTAGCTACGCATGGACTCTCGTCACCTCGTGCGTATGTAGCCCCCACAATTAGGAGCACTTAATCATTCACTTCACCTATGGGGTAAATTCCCCCTCACAAGATTAGAAAGAAGACTCACCTCGCCCGAAGATCCATAACCGGCCCTCTACATCCTTCCGAAAGCTCGAACCAATGCAAAAAACTCCAGAACTAGCCAATGGTCATTCAAACCCATTAATATATGCTTAACTATACCTTACAACTCAAGTCATAACAATTTCTAACCCCGAACGAAAAGTTGACAAAAATGCCCTCGGGCCCACGTGCTCGGTATCCAAAATTTTTCGAAGATAAAGGTTACCCATGACCTTAGGAACTCAAATATATAATTTTCTCCTAATTCCATACTCAAAATCGTGGCTAAAATCCAAGGTTATAATCTTCTAGGTTTCCAACCAAACCCCAATATTTACACTAATTTCCATGCTTAATCTCATACATAATCAATGTATTTAGCTTATAATAGATGAGAATAACTTACCTTAACATTGTTGATGAAAATCCTCCTTTGAACCCTCCAAAAATCGCCAAATGAAGTGAAGAAAATGAGTGAAATGAACTAAATCCGACCTTTTAAAGCACCCCACTGCCTTCAGCACTTTTTGCTTCTGCGATACCATTTCTGCTTCTACGGATGTCGCTTCTGCGACTTTCTAACCGCTTCAGCAGTTTTGGGCTTGAGTGGACTGACCGCTTCTGCGGTCTGGGGGCCGCATAAGCGGAACCGCTTCTGCGGTTACCTAGGCCTTCCCCCCTTTCCGCTTCTGCGGTCCCATTTTAGCAAAAGCGGTTATACCAGATACCAGCTGCATGTTTCTTCCAAAAATCCCTTTTTTTTATCCGTTAACCACCCGGAATCCAACCGAGGCCCCCGGGACCCCAAACAATCCCAAAACACATTACGGACTTGCTCGAGGCCTCAAATCATATCAAACAACACCAAAATCACGAATTATACCTTAATTCAAGCTTTATGAACTTTGAAGTTTCCAACTTCTATTTCCGATGCCGAAACCTATCAAATCACTCCGATAGACTTCAAATTTTGCACACAAGCCATATTTGACATTACGGACCTACTCCAACTTTTGGAATTTGATTCCGACCCCGATATCAAAAAGTCAACCCCCCGGTCAAACTCTCCAAAAACCTTCAACTTTCTATCTTTAGCCAAATGGCTTCAAAATGGTTTACGGACCTCCGAATTCACTTCCGATCGCACCCCCAACTCCAGAATCACTATATGGAGCTATTCACAGTCTCGGAATTCCAAACGGACGTTGATAACACCAAAATGCACTTCAAACCAAACTTATGAAATTTCTTCTAAAATACTAACTTCCACAATAGGCATCAAAATGCTCCAGGGTTATCCAAAATCCACTCCGGGCATACGTCCAAGTCCGAAATCATCATACGGACCTGCTGGAACCTTCAGATCCCGATTCGCGGGTCGTTTACTCAAAATTCCAATTCTAGTTCATTCTTTCAACTTTAAGCTTCCGAAATGAGAATTCTCTTCCCAAATCAACCCTGAACTTCCCAAAATTAAATTCCGACCATGCGTACAAGTCATAATACCTGAAATGAAGCTGTTCATGGCCTCCGACTGCTGAACGGAGTGCTAGTACTCAAAATGACCGGTCGGGTCGTTACAAGAGCCCTATAAAAACCAGTCTTGCCACCTTTTCTTTATATTAGCTTCGGGAAAAAAATTAGATCGAAAGGGATTCAAAGAAAAAGTGGACAAAAGGCAAGAAAATATATTTAAAGAGAAGTGTCCCTTTTGGGAAGAAAAGAAGGACTTATCTGGGTTGATGCAGGCTTCAAATAGACATGACAAGCTTCTTGGACTGGATGCCCGACCCGCACAAACTTTCCCAACTTCTCATAAACTCGTTGTGACCCATGTTTCATAACTAGGGAATCTTGCCCGGACTCTTCCAGTGGTGGGAAGTGTCTTCGTTTTGACCGACGATGCCTTTTGCGGGTTTTCGCCATTCGAACTCTCT
Organism: Nicotiana glauca; assembly: GCA_026770625.1. Classification (NCBI taxonomy): domain Eukaryota; kingdom Viridiplantae; phylum Streptophyta; class Magnoliopsida; order Solanales; family Solanaceae; genus Nicotiana; species Nicotiana glauca. The sequence goes on along the minus strand of MU750741.1, from coordinate 59,533 downwards.
TATTTCTCTTCTCACCGTCGCCCGACAATGCTTTTTACAAGTTTTCACTAAACGGGCTCTCTCTTTTTCAATTTCTCTGCTCACCGTCACCTTATGGTGCCCGTAGGTTTTTACCGATAAGACTCTCTCCTTTTATTTCTCTACGTTTGATTGCCTCAAATTCCAACAATGGTGTTTTCCAACTCCAACGCCTTTGCCAATTGATCAGAAGGACTTGGACAAGGTTTGGGTAAAACGAATCTGCATGGAATTACAACTTTGGAACCATTCTGGTGGGCTCCTTGCCAAGCCATTATATCATCTGCCCCAGTTTTTCATTTTTTGGGGGAATTGGGATTTTTGTTTTGGTGTGACTGAACCCCAGAGAGAGGCTACCTACATATCCTTTCGAAATCAAGTCAGACGTAGTTCAGGGAAAACATTTTGCTTTTTGTTGTTTTTTTTTTCATTTTTTTTCAATAGTACTTTCGGGTTCCAAAGAGGGTAATCAAGGAAAAGAAACCGGCTCAAAGGGTTTGCAAAAGATTAATAGTGTTTGGATAGAAATAATAAAAGCGTTCGTTATCCCAATTGAACAAAGTCATTGCTGCAGAAAGCCTAAACATAGTACCTTTTTACTGCATTCTCATTCACAGCTGCTTCGGGATCATTTCCTTCAATATTGCCCAAATACAATGTTCCTCTCAGAAATATCTTTCTGATGATGTATGGGCCCTTCCAATTAGGAGAAAATTTTCCTTTTGCTTCCTGGTGATGAGGGAGAATACGCCTTAACACAAGTTGTCCTACTTCAAAATTCCTGGGCCGCACTTTCTTGTTGTAAGCACGGGCCATTCTTTTTTGGTACAACTGCCCATGGTAGACCGCAGCCATTTGCTTTTCATCAATTAAGTTTAGTTGTTCTAAACGAGTCTTGACCCACTCAGTGTCCTCAATCTCGGCTTCAACGATGATCCATAGAGAAGGGATTTCCACCTCTATGTGTAGTACGGCCTCAGTTCCGTAGACCAAAAGGTATGGGGTTGCTCCTACAGATGTGTGCACCGTGGTGCGATATCCCAGTAATATAAAAGGCAACTTTTCATGCCATTTCCTAGAGCTCTGAATAATCTTTCTCAAAATCTTCTTGATGATCTTGTTTGTTGCTTCCACAGCACCATTGGCTTTGGGCAGATAGGGGGTAAAGTTCGTATACATTCTTTTGAATTGTTCGCATATCGCCTCTATAAAACAACTATTCAGGTTTGCAGCATTACCTGTGATGATAGTTGCAGGAATTCCAAAATGGCAGATAAGGTTGGAGTGCACAAAATCTACCACAGCTTTCTTGGTGACCGATTTGAGAGTGATGGATTCAACCTTTTTCGTGAAGTAGTCAATGGCAACCAGTATGAATCTGTGCCCATTTGAGGCTTCTGGCTCGATCATCCCAATGACGTCCATGCCCCAAGCAACAAATGGCCAAGGTGCTGACATGGGATGTAGTTATGTCAGGGGTGCATGAACAAAATCACCGTGCACCTGACACTATGGCAGTTCCGGACAAAACTGAAGCAGTCCTTTTCCATGGTTATCCAGTAATAGCCCGCTCGGACGATTTTCTTTACTAAAACATACCCGTTTATGTGGGGTCCGCACACTCCTACGTGTACTTCATACATGATCCTTCCGGCCTCTTCGTCATCAACACATCTTAACAAGCTGAGATCCGGGGTTCTTTTGTAAAAGACATCACCACTTAAAAAGAAACCACTTGCGTGTCGTCTGATGGTTCTCCTTTGGTTTCCACTGGCTTGCTTGGGGTATTCTTGCATTTTTAGAAACCTTTTGATATCATGGTACCATGGCTAGGTGTTTGGTTCTGCCTCAACCATATTACAGTAACCGTGCCTTTTCCTGATTTAGATTTCCAAGGGATCAATGTGGGCATTGCCTGGGTAGGGCAACATCGGGGCCAGAGTGGTGAGTTCATCCGCTAGTTCATTGTGACAATGAGGGATGTACCTGAACTCTATTGACTTGAACCTCTTGCTAAGATCTTCCACATGTTACCGATAGGGAATAAGTTTAACCTCTCGGGTTTCCCATTCTCCTTGGGCTTGCCGGATAATTAGACTTGAGTCTTCTATAATCAATAACTCTTCGACGTCCTAGTCGATTGCCATGTTCATACCCATAATGCAGGCTTCATACTCAACAGTATTGTTTGTGCAGAAAAACTGAAGCCTGGCTGTGGATGGATAGTGCTGACCAATGGTTGAGATCAAGATTGCCCCGATTCCAACATCTTTTGCATTTACCACTTCATCAAAGAACATCTGCCAAGCGGTAGTATCCTCGGATATCGCCTCAACTGAGTTTACTTCTTCATCCGGGAAGTAAGTGTTCAGGGGTTGGTATTCTTCATCAACCGGATTTTTATCCAAATGATCCGCTAACGCCTGGGCTTTCATTATCGTGTGAGTGACATAGACTATGTCAAATTCTGTAATTAGAATCTGCCATTTTGCTAATCTCCCCGTGGGCATTGGTTTTTGGAATATGTATTTCAAAGGATCAAACCTGGTTATGAGGTAAGTGGTGTAGGCTTGGAGATAATGTCTTAACTTCTGAGAGACCCAAATTAAGGCACAATAGGTTCTTTCCAATAGATTATACTTAGCTTTATAACTGATAAACTTCTTGCTCAGATAGTAGATCGTATGTTCTTTCTTCCTAGTTCATCATGTTGCCTGAGGACACAGCCAAAAGAATTTTCCAAGGCTGTCAGATACAAGAAAAGAGGCCTCCCTGGCTCTGGTGGGACCAATACTGGCGGATTTGACAGATATTCCTTGATCTTATCAAAAGCTTCTTGACATTCATTCGTCCACTTGTCTTTCTTCAGCAATTTGAACATGGGCTCACATGTGGATGTCAACTGAGCAATGAACCGACTAGTATAGTTTAATTTGCCCAACAAGCTCATCACATCCTTCTTGGTTCCTAGAGGAGGAAAATCCCGGATAGATTTTATTTTTGTTGGATCTAACTCGATACCTCTCCAACTAACTATAAAGCCCAAAAGTTTGCCCGATAGGACTCCAAACACACATTTGCTGGTTTCAGCTTCAGATCATATTTGCACAACCGCTCAAACAATTTTCTCAGGTCTCGAACATGGTCATCCTGTGTTTTGGACTTGATGATTACGTCGTCCACGTATACCTCTATCTCTTGATGCATCATATCATGGAAAATGATGGTCATGGCCCTCATGTAAGTTGCCCTAGCATTCTTCAGACCGAACGACATGATTCTATAACAGTATGTACCCCAAGGTATGGTAAAAGCTATCTTTTTGGCATCTTCTTCATCCATCAGCACCTGGTGATATCCTTCATAACAATCCACGAAGGACTGCATCTCATGCTTGGCGCAGTTATCAATAAGGATATGGATGTTGGGCAAAAAGAAGTTGTCTTTGGGACTTGCCTTCTTTAAATATCTATAATCCACACACATCCGGGTCTTTCCATCTTTCTTTGGAACTGGGACTACATTAGCTAGCCATGTGGTGTACCGGACCACTTGGATTACCCCTGCTTTTAATTGTTTCATGACTTCTTCTTTGATCTTGTCACTGATGTCAGTTTTAAACTTTATTTGGTTTTGCTGGAGCAGAGGGCAATTGGGGTAGGTTGGCAACTTATGAACCACGAAATGTACACTTAGCCCTGGCATGTCGTCATACGACCAAGCAAACACATCCTTGAACTTAAACAGGAGTTGGATTAATGCATACCAAGTTTTCTCGTTCACGTGAATGCTTATTTTGGTTTCCCTAGTTTCTTCAGAACTTCCCAAGTTAACCGGCTCGGTATCATTTAAGTTTGGCTTAGGTTTATTCTCAAATTTTTCTAATTCTTGATTTATTTCCCTAAAAGCCTCTTCTTCATCATATTACGGTTATTGGTTCATTATTTTACAATTAGACAGCGTGTTTGATCTGGGCATGAAGTTTGCAGGCATGTTACGTTATTTAAAGTCGCATTATTCGAACTGAAAGAAAAAAAAGAGAAAAATAGCAAAATTAGAAAGAATAGAGAAAGATTAACAATGAAATATTGATTTCATTTCTTGGAATTTGAAGATAACAGGTTTTAGATTTGGAAATTAAAATACAAGAAACTAAAGAAAACATCCGAATTACACCCTGGAATAACTCACGATGCAGAAAAAGTGGTAGGACAGGTCTACCGGGACTCCCACCTAATCGGGAATGGTGTAGCCTCCCAATTCTGCAACTTGGCGTTTGGTCCCATGTATAGCACCTCAACGGTGCTTGAGCCCTCTCCTAGTTGAAACATATGGGTTTCATGTAGTATCTTTCTCATTGCCCCACATATCTCTTCAATCTCTTCGATCGTAAAGGCCTCATTATCCTCTTCTTTATTGCATTTTGGCTTGACAAAGGTCTCGTACAGATATGGCAGTGGCTGAGGCAAAACCCATCTGTCATTCTTTCTGTCGTCAGCCCATTTTATATCATCTGGAGTAGGTTGGAAGCCTACCCCGAAGAACTTCTCAGTGGTAGGCAGGGTAACTGATTCAGCTATTCCTTGTAGAGATTTCCTAAGTCCCTTCCCTAGTTTGAAGCCATGTCGGATCATTTCTTTGGATACCATGATTGAGGTATTTGAGAGGAAGGGTTGGGGGCAAGGGTTTCCCTCTTCGTACTGGTCTGCCACCACAACTTCAAAGGCCTGGTAAATCATATCCTCACTGCCTTCTCTCGCTTCAAGGCATGGGTCTGATGGGTCCCGGTAAATTGATTGCTCGTCCTCCCCATGGACCACGATCTCTTGATCCTCATGTTCAATTTTACCATTTGATGAAGAGTGGAGGGTACAGCCCCTGCTGCGTGGATCCATGGCCTCCCCAAAAGAAAGTTGTAGGGCGTATCCATGTCTAGAACTTGGAAGGTCACCTCAAAGTCCACTGGGCCAATGGTTAGAATTAAATCGATTTCTCCGATTGTGTCCTTTTTGATACCATAAAAGGCTCGTACGCAGACATTGTTGGGACGAATCCTTTTAGTCCCAATTTCTATGTGCTGTAGTGTGGAGAGTGGGCAGATGTCTACCCCAGAACCTTCGTCCACCATAACCCTCTTCATGTAGTACCCTTCACGTTTGACAGTTTAGTGCAGGGCTTTGTTATATGCGGCCCCTTCTAGGGGCAAGTCATTTTTGCTGAATGAAATCTGGTTTATAGCAAAAAATCTTTCTGCCATTCTTTCTAATTTCTCCACAGAGGTCTCAGCTGGCACGTATGCTTCATTGAGGGTATTGATTAATACCTTCTGGTGTTCAGGGGATTTCATCAACAATGATAGCAAGGAGACTTGTTCAGGAAACTTTTGAAGCTGGTCAACCACTTCAAAATCCGCCATTTTCATTTTTTGAAAGAATGCCTCTGCCTCTTCGGCACTCACATGTTTTTTTGGATGGGAAGTGCTTTTTAGTTGCGTTGTTCACTTCTTCTAAGTTGGAGTACTTTTCAACATGGTAATTTTCTTGAACCTCTCCTGAGATTTCCTTGCCCTTATACGTCTCCATTGATTTATGATAGTTCCAAGGCACTGCGGTAGGATCTATCATGGGCTTTTGTGGCACGCAGCCAATAACCACGGGCTCACTCATCCTTGGTGGATTAGTTGGCCCCCGCACTACATAATCTCCCTTGGGAACATACATCTGGGTTTCCTTGTTCAGTTCAAATCTCCTAGGGGGACTCAAAGTCAACTGCTTTTCCTTGCGGCCCCGCGGGACATAGAGAACAGTAACTTTGGCGGGCGTTGCCCCAGTTCTTGCTTCAACTTTCTTTTCTGATTTTGAATGGGTGGCTTTGTTCTTTTTCTCCCCTTTGTCTTGCTTCGGGGTAGTTTTTGGTTTTCTCTCTACATCAGCAATGGCAATTATGGCCTTCAATGTCGGGTCAAATTACTTATCCTCACAGATTATTCCGATTACTGGCTCGTTGTTGTGGGCTGGCAGTGGGTTATTAGTCACATTAGGGACATCCTCATCCCTTAGCACTATCTTTCTCTATTCCATCAAGTTCTCCACTGCTCTCTTCAGGGTCCAGCAATCATCCGTATCGTGCCATTTTGACCCTAAGTGATAGGCACATCTGGCACCAGCTCTGTAAGCGGGTGATGCTGAATTTTGCCTTGTTTGAGGAACTGGCTATAACAAACCCATTTGGACAAGCTTTGGAAATATACTGTAGTAGGATTCACCGATTAGTGTAAAATTTGGCCTCCTGGGTGGTTCACGAGGGGGGAAGTTATTCTGAGGAGGAAGGGGGTTGTAGTGGTTTTGGTGAGGAGGCTGGTTTCTTGGAAATGGAGCTAGGTTTCTATTGGCTTGTTACTGAGGCCGGACAAAAAGTTGAGCATTCATGACCGCGTATGGCTGAGCAGCGTAGGCCATGTCCTGGTGAGGGTAATAATGCTGAGGGGTTCTTTCTGGGAACACAGATCTGGGAGCACAGTGTCTTATTGCACCCGATGCTGCCATGGATGTTTCTTATTTCTTCTTTCCCTTTGCTACTCCTCCAAACCCGCCCTGAATGGCTTGGGAGGTTGCTCTAATAGCGTATTGGCTTAGAATTCTCCTTGTTTTCAATCCATTTTCCACCATTTCACCGATTTTGATAGCTTCCGCGAACAGTTTACCCATAGCTGACATCATGTTTTGGAAGTAGTCGGCTTTCGGAGCTTGGAGGAACACTGTGACCATTTCGACCTCGTCCATCGGAGGCTTTACTCTAGATGCTTGCTCACTCCATTTGATTGCGTACTCCCGGAAGCTCTTTGAGGACTTCTTTTTCAAGTTTGCCAATGCGTTTCTGTTTGGAGAAATGTCTATATTGTACTGGAATTGTCTGACAAAGTCTCTAGCGAGGTCGTCCCAGATGTGCCAACGAGATATATCTTGATCCATATACCACTCGAAGCCAATACCAACCAAACTTTCCCCAAAATAGTCCATAAGTAACTCTTCCCTTCCTCCGGCTCCTCGCAACTGATTGCAGTATTTCTTGAGATGAGCAATAGGATCACCATGCCCATCGTACTTTTCAAACTTGGGAGTTTTGAATCCCAGTGGCAAGCGTACGTGAGGGAACATGCATAAATCAACATAGGATGCACTTTTCTGCCCGCTCAGACCTTGTATATTCTTAAGGCTCTACTCTATGCTTCTCATCCTCCTTGCAATTTCTTCCTGTTCGGGAGTTTTGGGAGTTTTTTCTTGTCCCACAGTGAACTCAAATTGAGGTGTTTGAGGATAAGTATAGGTGAGGAACTGTGCAGGTTCCAGTGGGAAAGATGGTGTTTGGAAGGTGAAGGATGATGGGTCAAAGGTGGGCCTCGGCAGTGTAGGCTGTGTTGTAGCTGAGCATGGGGGAGCAGTGAAAATATTTGAAGCCGCTCCAAAACCGAACACTTAGGGGCAAACCTCAGAAGGTGTTCCAACAAAATGGGCCAAGATAGTTGGATATCCGAGTGGGGTATTGGGGTGACTGACCGGGAAAATGGAAGTTCCACCCATCCTAGGGAAAAGCTTGGGAAATCCAGGAATTGTACTCGGTGGCTCTCTTCCGTTTGACCAAGCATCCCACATTTCCATCATGCGGAGACAGAACAACCTGTTTTCCTCAGCACTCGCTGACTCTGAAGTCGCGATGCCCGAGATTGGTCTCTCGTCTGCCATAGGAACTGTTGGCAGAGTGATTATTGAAGACATTTCAATGCTACCTTTCGATCTCATGAAGTACGAATGCGATGCCAGACTACCACAAAACCAACCACTTTTACTATAGAACCTGGACTTGACAGTATACAACGGATTGGTTAGTTTAAAACAAAATAACACATAGGTAATCGCACGTTGGAGGTGTGATACACCTATACAGTTAAACGTGTTTCTACATGTCTCACAACGGTTGCATGTTTCATCCCGGTTTTTCTCACTTTGCCCTATTTTCTCTTTTTGCCTCATATGTAATTCCTTATTTCCCTTTTCTCTCTCTTTTTTTTTTGGTTTTTCCTTCTTTTATTTAAATTATTTACAAAACATGACCGGATCCGTTGAGGATTGCCTACGTATCATAACATCGTGTGAATCAGATCATAATGTAGTTCAACAGGTAAAAATAAAAGAACAATCTTTGTGGTTTTTTTCTTCAAATTTTCATTATTACTGAATTACAAAAAGACTCGAAACATACTTTTTCTAAGACCCTAAGGCTCAGGACATGCCTTTTCTAGAAATTGAAAACAGACTCAAAATATGAAAATGCATACTCGAAAAAGGAAGAAAATACAATCAAGAAAACAATAATGCCTCCAACCCTGCCCTAGGGACACTAACTGGTCTTGCAGCGGGCCTACTCGCCATGCCATTTTGAAGCCGATAGAGTTCTTCCATTGTCTGATGAACAAAGATCATCACACTGGCGAAAAACATGGATCTTGTCATGTCTTCGCAATATAGTCAGCAATCCTTCGAACTCTCTCTCTTATGATGCCTTTCTCTTGCAACAGCCGACCAATCTGACGGGATCTAGCCTCTAAGACCTGGGTGGCAGCATGATTTTGCTCTTGCAAGTGCTGTAAGTCCTCTTCCAACCGTGCTATTAAAGCGTAACACTATTTTTTATCAGCCTTAAAATTTTTGGCTTGTTTAGCCATTTCACCTTTGAGGTTGCCAATTGCCTTTTCCCAACCTGGAACCCCTTTTTAATATCTTTCTTGCATCTATTGAATGAAAGTTGCATGCCCTTCGGCATTTTTAGCCAACCTCGTTCGTGTTTTATCTAGTTCAGACTCAGCTTTCTGTCGGTCATCTTCATAGTCACGCACCTTCTGAGTAAGGTCATAAATGAGCCTTTCATCTTTCTTGCTTCGTCCAGGATTCTCGGCCGCAATTTTCAACTATCGAACCTGGGGCCTGAGAGCTTTATTTTCTCGAACCAATCTTCTCCTTTCACCCTCGGCCTCTTGCAACTGTAAATCTTTGTTGAAGGTGACATTTCTCAACTTTTGTTGCAGATCATGGATGGTGGCCTGATATTACTTTTCCCTTTCCCCCAGGCTAACCTCTCCTGAATTTTGTCATCAAAGGATTGAACATGGGGCCTTTTGGCGGGCCTCACAGGTTCGGGCTCAGGTTCCGGCTCAATGTTCACATGAATGATCCTTTTGAACCAAGCGGCGTAATTGGGATCAACTTCGCCCTTTGCTGGGTCTGGTACCAGGGTGTTACTTTTTAGATACCGACAACAATTCCAATCTCTTTGAACTAAAGCCTCGGGTATCATTGCCTCTAGGTGTAGTTCAATGACTTGAGTGCTTAAGTCTGCTTCTTCGGGTATCACCTGATATTTTCCCAGTTGTCTCAGAACTCTTTGTGGTGCATATGGTTGTATACTTCTTGCCCCCATTATCATCAAGTAACCCTTGGAAGCGGTCATGTATATGATTTCCGTCATCGGGATCCACCCTAAGGTCCACTCGATTTGATCCGCTCTCAATTTTCTCAAACAGGCAACCCAAGTTTCAAACCCTTTCGGTGGTTTGTAATCTTCCACCCTTTCCTCGTACTTTTTCATGAAATTGTTCCCGTCTGAAGCATATCTCATGAACTTAGGATGACGGAAAAGGTGTTCGATCATCCACATCTAAAGAAAAATATCACAACCTTCGAAAAACTGACCCCCAGATTTGCACAAAGTTAATGCCCGGTAAATGTCTGCCAGCACCAATGGGACAAGTGTGTGATATTTTTTGTCGATGAGGACCTGTGCGATCCTAGCCATACGAAGATCTATTGTACCCTCAGAATTTGGAAATACCATGATTCCTAGAAATGCCACGATGAAAGCAAATTGTCGGTGAATTTGCCATATGCTCTTGTCTTGTTTGTTACTCAACCCCTTCTCGTGCGTTTCAAACCCGGCTGAGTGTCCAAACCTGAAATATAAGAAGTAGAATGCACAAATCCCTTTGCTTGCGCGGTCCTTGCTCATTTGTTTGCTAATATTCAAAAGATTGAAGAATTTGTGCATTGAGGAGCCCTGGGGAATATGAGCTGCTGCTTTCTTAACTCTTGGCCAAAGTCAATGTACCCAACTATTTCTTCTAGAGTGGGTGTTAGCTCAAAATCCGAGAAACAGAACACATTGTGAACGAGATCCCAGAAGGTTACCAAGGTCTTAATCAAATCCTCTCGCGGCTGGATGTGCATGATATCTGCTAAGGGGCCCAATTGCTCTTTTACCCAAACTCGGCCATCTTCATCTAAATCACCCCACCACCCACGTAGCTGCATTCGTGCCCTTTCTATTATAGTTTTCGATGGTTCCTGTACAGTATTCATTTGTAGATGCGGAGGGTTAAGGTTAGGGTTGACTCTTGTGGACTATTTTTGCAAAACAGGTTTCTTTTTCTTTTTTTTCTTTTATTTATATATCAAATGGACGAAGACCCCTTTTTATTGCTATGTTAGCAAAATGGTCGTTCTTGCAAATATGGCCCCTTTACAATTCCAAATATATTTTGAGGCCGGGGTAAGTATTTTAAAGAAAAGTACACCTTTTAAACAGACTTTCCTGTTTCTCCTAAAAATGGCCTTTTGACAATTGGTGCAATCTAAGGCTATTTTAGCAAGAAACAACTTAAAACAAACAAAAGTTGGGTCGGCTTTATTGTTTTGACCAAAGCCCTGAAATACCTTTTATTTCATTGTTCGGAAAAAATGAGGCCGAACCTTATATGGGTTGCCTACGTATCCCACATCCGGTGAGAATCAGACCTGTGTAGTTCGGGCAGTTTTGACATAAAAATATGATATTTGACTCACTTTTTTTTTGAAATACTATTTTCTTTTGTTTTTCTTTTCAAAAATTCAGCAAAATTTCAGGACATTTTCAAATATCGGGATTTTTAGAAACCGAGTAAATTTTCTATCCTCACTCTTGGTTTTTCTCTTTATTAACTGGTCAACATGCAAGCCAAAATAAATATTCACATAACCCGTAGGATGCATCAGGATGGTCTTTTTTGGGGCACACCTGTCCTAGACGGACCCGACCCCTGTGTTGAGTCCCTTAAGTCAAATGCACGTGATGCAAATAATCATTCCTACTAGGGATTCAGCATGAGATTGCATTATTCTAAGTTTAAGAACCTGGGGTTTATGGTCTAGACTTGGGTTACCCGAGCAGACAACTGGGGCCGAGGAGGGGGCGACGTACGGGGAGCACTAAAGTCTGCCCGGCCTTGTCGCTTGCCCAACCTCGCTCTATTTGGTATAATTTCTACAGAAAAAGCAGGACACGCGAACGTATGCACCATTTTCAGAAGACTCAGATGGGTGGCGTAAGAAGACATTTAAATACAGTTCAAGTAATATCAAAGCGGTAAATGACAATTAGCACATTAAGTCCACAAAAATACAGTGATATCAACAACAAAGCCAAATAAAATCACATTAACAAGCTTGAATTCTTGAACCCTAAATCGAAGATTCCGGGTTCTTATCCCCCGCAGAGTCGCCAGAGCTGTCATACCTCCTTTTTTACACACCACCCCGAGGGCGGTATATATAGGAGTTTTTCCAATTTAAATGACATTATTCGAAATGGGATTATTTATATAATTCTAAATTCACCAGTTGGAATAAATTATGGTGTCCCAAGTCACCGATTTATTTTAAATCCCAAATTGAGGAAGTTTCGACTTTATTTAAAAGTTTGCGAACCAGAAATTCTAAGGAATTCTGTTAACCCGGGGGAAGGTGTTAAGCACCCCCGGATTCCGTGGTTCTAGCATGATCGCTTAGCAATTTATACTTGGCTTAGTTGTTTAACTACTCATTTTTAGGACCTATGTGCAATTATCTTTTTACCGCTTTTAAATTACTTAAATTATTCGTAATTAAAGAATTGAGTTACACGTACGTATACACTTTTCCTTTGGCGCGTCAAAAATCATGTCACGCGAACGTGTCAACAATTAATAACGCTTTGTTTATTTATTAAGAAAATTTGGGCTGAAGTTGCGTGAACGCATCCCTCGAGTTATTTAAGAACTTTATTTGCAATTATGTTATACGAACGTATATATAATCGTAATACTAATCTAAATCTTGCCTAAAGCAAACTACGATGTTCATAATTATTCCTTTCTAATCTTGGGGATTCTGTGAAATTACGAATTAGAGAGAATTGTGTATTAATCGTATATGAAATTCCAAACTAAGGAAACATGGACCTTAACGAGGAGCTTGAGGAAATTCTGTATGTAAAAGGCCGTCCAAGTCCATTCTTTATTATTAGCACCACACTATTTAGTAATAGAGTTACTAATTAAAATGATTAAATGCTCACACTAAGGATCTTAACAAATTCAAAGAACTGAAATGGGCTTATCGAGGCCCAAAACGTGAAGGGCTTCTACGGTTGGGACTTTGTGATGACCCGACCCGTTGTCTCGTGAGTTACTACTCTATTCTTCCCATTTTCTGCTTCCTTATGTTTTAATATCGGTATTGGGTGCGTTAGAATTTAATTGGAGTAATTTTATTAAGAAATGAGACACTTAGTCTCTTTTAAGAAGGTTTAAGTTGGAAAAATCAACCAGATGTTGACTTGTGAGTTAGAGGGCTCAAAATTGAATTCCAGTGATTCGGTTAGCTCCGGGTAATGATTTAAGGCTTAGGAGCACAATCGGAAGTAATTTTGGAGGTCCGGTGAAGAAGTTAGCCTATTTTGGCGAAGTTAGTATTTTGGCGATTTCTGGTTGTTAGGTGAAATTTTGATCCGGGAGTCGAAATGGAATTCCGAGAGTTTCAGTAGTTTCGTTAGGTGATTTTAGACTTGTGTGCAAAATTTCAGTTGATTCGGAGGTGTTTAGGCCGGGTTTTTGATTGAATGAGAATTTTGAAAGTTTTAGTTTAGCTTAGGCCTTGATTGATGAAAACTTGATGATTTTGATGTTAACGATAGTATTTTTATGGCTCGAACAAGTTTGAATGAAGTATTAGAACGTATCTATGCTTTTGGTTGATGTCCCGGGCGCCTCGGGTGTATTTCGGGTGAGTTTTGAGCAAGTACGGACACCCCGGAACTTAGAAAAATGGAGGTGGCAGCAGTGGAGGCGCGGACCGCGCACGGGAAGATCCGTAGGCTGCTGGTTCTACTTCGGAAACACATATCTTTTGATATACACGGAATTTTGAGGTGATTCCGAAACGAAAGTTATAGAGCTTTGAATCTAGTTTTCAGAAACATATTATAATAGGCATTTCGACATCTTTCGAGAAAGTTATGGCCAAAATAGTGAAGCCTGTCACTGCAGTCAAATTGCTGCGCGGCCGCGACCATTTTTGTGCGGTCAGCACTCCCTGGGCGCGGACCGCGGTCATTTTTGTGCAGTCAGCACTGTCGGAATCTGAGGGGTACTCTATAAATACGAGGTTTTGGGTTTTATTTGATTTTTGGACCTAGAGAGCTCGAATTTTGGCTATTTTTCGAATGTTTTTCAAGAAATTCATCGGGGTAAGTGATTCTAACTTAGATTTGGTTAGAGTACATGAATCTATCATTGAATTCATCATTTAATTAGTGATTTGAGATGAAATTTGGGAAGAAAATTTTGGAATCTTTCAAAAATGTGAAATAAAGATTTGAAGGACCAAATGGTGTCGGAATTGGATAAATTTCGTATGGTTAGACTCGTGGCGAGATAAGGATCGTATTTATGTAAAAAAATTCTGGATTTCGAGAAGTGGGCCCGGAGCTCGGGTTTAGCAAATTTCGTAATTTTTGATATTTTTCGAGTCTTTTCGATTGGGTTATATTCCCTTAGCCTGTTGTAATGTATTCGTTGTGGTTTTGGCCAGATTCGACGCGTGAAGAGGTAAATTCGAGAGGCAAGGGCATAGCGGAGTAGACGTTTGACCGTCTTGAGGTAAGTAATGATTTTAAATGATGCCCTGAGGGTTTGAAACCCCGAATTGCACAAGATACTGCTACGTTGAGATGAGACACGCGTTGTATGACTAGCGCGGGGTCATTTACTATTGGGGATTGTGACTTGGTCCATCCCAGTTGATATTTTACCGCGTATTTGATAAAGATTTACTGTTTTTTACCATGATTTGGGCTTATTGCCATATTTGAGCTTCGTGCCAATTACCTGAAATCTTTTGTGAATTTACATCACTATTTTCCTACATGAATTGAAAAGTTAGTTGAACTCAATCCAATTGAATTATATTATTTTGTGAACTCAGCTACGTTTATACTCAACTTGAGATTTAATGATATTTAAAATGTTGTTGAGCTGAGCACTATTGTTTTACTGATGCCCAAGATGCTTATGATTATTTTCTGAACTGATTGAGGCCGAGGGCCATCTGTGAGGATATGTTGAGTGATGTGAGGAGGCTTTCAGGCCTCGAGTGTTATGTGAGGAGGCTTTCAGGCCTCGAGTGTGATGTGTGAAGGCTTTCAGGCCTATTAATATTGCGCTTGGGCTGTAGGAGCCCCTCCGGAGTCTGTACACACCCCAGTGACGCAGGGTACCCAGGTGAGTTAGGAGTGGGCCCGAGATGCCGTTGTTTGTGTTTGGTGAGTTGGGAGTGAGCCCGAGCGGCTGATGTTGTGTGCTGGTGAGTTGGGAGTGAGCCCGTGGAGCTGATACTATACTGAGATTTACATATTGAGCCCGAGGGGCAAGCTTTGATTAATCCTTACTGTTGAAATTATTTGTCTTTACTATTTTAAAAGGAGAATTATCTGATACTCACTATTTTACTGTATAACTGATTTTACTGCGTGATATAGCGCTATATTGTGCCCTTATGAGATTTTATGCTTTCAGTCATTATTTATTTTTATTACTCACTGAGTTGGAGTACTCACTTTACTCCCTGCACCTCGTGTGCAGATGCAGGTAATTGTTCACCCGATAGCGGGTTTTGAGCTGATTGGAGATTTAGCCATCGTAGCTGAGCGAGGTGACCGTCAGTGTTCGCGGCACTGTATCCCTTCCTTTGATTCTAAATTCCATTATGTATATTACT
>MU750741.1:15279-37642 GCA_026770625.1 Nicotiana glauca | reverse complement strand
TTTATTTTTATTACTCACTGAGTTGGAGTACTCACTTTACTCCCTGCACCTCGTGTGCAGATGCAGGTAATTGTTCACCCAATAGCGGATTTTGAGCTGATTGGAGATTTAGCCATCGTAGCTGAGCAAGGTGACTGTCAACGTTCGCGGCACCGTATCCCTTCCTTTTATTCTAAATTCCATTATGTATATTACTGGTCTTATAATAGTGTTTAGATTCTTTAGATGCTCGTGACTTGTGACACACCGATTTCAGGCTGAGTTGGGGATGGTTTCTCTGTTCTATCACGTTTATCTCACATTTAATATTATATTGACTATGATTTAGACTTATTCTTGCTATGTAATTACAAGAGATGAAATGTTTTGTTGATTGGCTGGCCTTGTCCTCATGAGAGGCGCCATCACGACCGGGTTCGGGATTTTGGGTCGTGACAGACATAGACTCATAACACTACTAAAAAATAGCTGATTTGCAACTGAATATTTGCGATCGAAAGAATCAGCCGCAAATTTGCGACTGATTCAATTAGAATTTTCAAAAATAATATTTGTTATATTTTTTTAAATTTTTTCGACCATTTTTTCGGCAACATTGGTCGCAACATCTCGCGCAAAATCCGGGATAAATTATTGCCACGGATTCAGTCGGAAACTAAAAGTCAAACAATTTTATTTGACCATTTGCATCATGTGACAACCCGACCCATCGTCTCATGAGTTACCGCTTCGTTTCCCCCATGTTCAGCTTCTTTATGCTTCATTATCCATATCTTATGTGATCGAGTTGGTTTGCATTGATTTTAGAAGGAAATGAGACACTTAGTCTCTTTAAGGAAAGCTTAGTTTGGAAAAGTCAACCGGATGTTGACCTATGAGTTAGAGGGATCGGATGTGAATTCCGATGATTCAGTTAGTTTTGAGGGATGATTGTGACTTAGGAGTGTGATCGGAAGTGATTTTAGAGGTCCGGTGTAGAATTAGGCTTGAATTGGCGAGATTAGTATTTTTGGCGAATTCCGATTGATAGGTGAGATTTTGATCCGAGGGTCGGAATGGAATTCTAGGAGTTGTTGTAGCTTCGTTATGGCATTTGTGATGTGTGTATAAAATTTCAGGTCATTCGAATGTGGTTTGGTCGGGTGTTTGATCGAATGCGTGTTTCGAAAGTTTTAGAAGAACTTAGCCTTGAATTCGATGTGATTTGATGGTTTTGGTGTCGTTTGAGGTGTTTTGACAATTGGAACAAGTTTGGATGATGTTTTCGGATGTGTATGTGCTTTTGGTTGAGGTCCCGGGTGCGTCGGGGTGATTTTGGATGGCCATCGGGATGGATTTTAAACTTGTGCATTGCTGGTGTTTGCTGATACCTGGTATTTCTGCATCTGCGGAAAAGGGGCCGCAAATGCGAAGGGTTGGAGCACAGATGGAAGTGTTGGTCAGTTGGAGAATTTTCGTAGAAGCGGAAGGATTCCGCAGATGTGGTCCACGCAGGTGCGGTTATTGACGGCAGAAGCAGTCCGTGTGTGAGTAGGAGGTTCTGCAGGAGCGGATGTCTGACCGCATAAGCGGTGTCCACATAAGTGGTATTGGACCGCAAAAGCGGTCCTGAGCGAGATTGGGAGCTCCGCAGAAGCGGGTGGAAACCCGCAGAAGCGGTGACCGCAGAAGCGGTAAAATTATCGCAGAAGCGGAAATGAGGTCTGGGCAGAAGGGTTTAAAATAATATTTCATCCGCGAACCCAAATCCATTTTCCAACATTTTGGGAGCTACTTAGGAGCGTTTGAAGAGGGATTCGAAGGAGATTGACTGAAGGTAAGTTTTACGAGTTACAAAACACGATTATATTGTGGAATTATCCTTGAAATTCTTGAGAATTTAGCTAAATTGGAAGAAACTAAGGCTTGGGATTTTAAGATTTTAAATTGGAATTTGAGGGGGAATTTGTGGTCCGAATTGAGAAATTTTGGTATGTATTGACTCATGGCAAGATAAGGAATCCGATGATGTTAATTTTTTGATTTTTCGAGAAGTGGGCTCGGGGCTCGAATTTTGCTAATTTCGAGATTTTTCGCTATTTTTTGATTGTTTTTGATTGGGTATTGTCCCATTGTCATATTGTGATGTATATGCTCTGATTTTGGATATATTCAATGCGCATGGAGGCCGAATTGAGGGGTAAGAGCGTCGCGAGCTAGAGATTTTGCCGGTTCGAGGTGAGTAATGATTTTAAATGACATCTTAAGGGTTTGAAACCCCAGATTTGCACATTATAGTGCTGTATTGAGGTGACTTGCACGCCGAATAGCGAGCGTGGGGTAGAGCACCTTTGGGGATTGTGACTTGGTCCTTCCCGATTGATGAATTTACTGCGTATTTGACTGAAATTGCTTGTTATCATCATAATGTGGGTTGATTGCCATATTTGGGCTCCGGGCTAGCTATTTGAACCCTTCGGGGATTGTTGTTGATAATTCCTCACTGTTTTACTTATATATCTGAACTCAGTCATGTAATTTCCACTATTTTAAAACTTAGCCAAGTTATTATGCCTTAAACACTCGAAATGATATTACTAAAAGTATTTTTGGGCTGAGCATCATGTTTTATTGTTGCCCGAGTGGCTTATGTGATTTTGTTGATTGAGTAAGGACGAGGGCCTGTATTGTGAGGATACTTTTGGATCGGACTGTGCGCCGTAGCAGTATTATACTGATATTCATATGAGGCTGAGGGCCTAGGTTGATGCCACAAGATGGTTTGATATTGTGCTTGGGCCGTAAGGGGCCTCTTCCGGAGTCTGCACACCCCCAGTGAGCGTCGTCGACGTTAAACGGAGCGGTCTGCACGCCGCAACGGTCTGTGGATCGGGTTGCACACCGCAGCGGTACTAGTACTATTTGATGTGTTTACCTTATTTCATTTGTCTGCCATATTCTGTTGTTTGTGCTACTTCATGTGATATTTACCGATTAAACTATGGTATTTGTGCCCGAGGGGTGAATTTTCTGTGCTATCTGCACTAACTGATTTGCAATCATTTGCATAACTGTTGAAAAGTTGTTTCAAAAGAAATTTGAACTGAGCTAAGATGTTTTAAGAGATTTCACAGCTTTACGGTTTTTCTTAAATGGTTTTATACTGCTTCTATATAGCATGTTGATATGCTTTACGTGATTTCTTATTGTTCAGTTGTTATTTAACTTTATTACTCACTGAGTTGGAGTACTTACTTTACTTCCTACACCTTGTGTGCAGATGCATGTGTTTATATACACGGCAACGGGTTTTGGTTGATTGGAGGCAGGGTTATCAGAGTTTTAGCGAGGTGGCTGTCTGCGTTCGCAGCACCATTTTTCTCTCTTTTTGTTCATTATTCCGGCCTTGTATATTTTAGGTCTCATAGTTATATTTATACTCTGATAGATGCTCGTGACTTGTGACACCCCGGTTTGGGCTGTGTGTGGTTCTATTCTGCACTTATTAAAGAGATCTTTTGATAGACTGTGGTTATTTAATTATGTTAAAGCTACTTATTATTGTTAACTATTCTAAAAAGAACGAGTTGGGTTAATTGGCTTGCCTCGTCTTCACGAGAGGCGCCATCACGACCAGTGCGGGGTTTGGGTCGTGACACGTCCGTTTCGGTCGCAAATATTTTTAAACTTTGGTCAAATTAATTTTTTTAAATTGCGACTAAAACGATCGCTAGTTTTGCGACAAAATCAGTCACGGATTACATTTAAAAAATTAGCCCCACCCCAATTTCTTTCTTCTTCTCTTTTCATTCTTTCTTTTCTTTCCAGACCCCCAAGCCCCCACAAGAAAGTCCAAACTTTTTGGCAGGCCATTCACTTTAGAAATTTCTCTACTTTTTTTATAATTGAACGAAAATTTTAGCATTTTATATTTCCCTCCCATTTTCCCACAACAATAACCCATTCCCTCCCATAAGTGAAAAGTTTAGACATAATGAATTAGGTAAAAAACCCTCGTCTGTGGAAGTTTAGGAATGCCATCAGCCTCTATCTAACTTATCGCCCTCTCACCATCACCGGTAACCATCCCAGGTAACCCAACTCATATGGCTCTCTCTCTCTCCCTCCCCTCCTCCCTCTCTCACAACTGGGTTTTGATTTTAGTTAGAGATCTACGTTTCTATAAAGGATTTCCACCCTTGTAAGTTTCTATCTTTATTTAATAAGATTCAACAACAAGATTTTCGAGTATCGTGGTCCCTATTCGGCAGTCATGTTTTGAAAATTTTGCCAATTAATACTACTTCAATTTTGAGATTTAGGTAGTTCAAATTTGTGGTTTTGTTAAGAAAATTATTCTTAGTCTCTTTTGGATAGAACTACACATTTGGGCTTCTAGTCAAGTTGGATTGATAACTCTATTCAGATTTCATTTACATCTAATCTTTAAGTTTGCACTCGATTTGTGTATAATGGGCCATTATTCTTATCTACAAGGAGATGGAAAGAATTGGTGAATTATTATTTTGACATTCCGTTGAGGTAATATTGATTGTTTGTTGGCAAAATGTGTGTTCTAGCATATCATATTCTTAATATACTACTGCCAAAATGGTCCTGAGCTAATTTAATGAATATATTAAACATAAATGTGAAATTTAAGCTAAGAAAATGGTCCTAAATTACTTTTCAAATTTGATGTGGTTGTTATTTAACTCTCCCTGACAGCAAAAGAGAAGACGTTGCGGCAAAAGATAGATTTCTTCTCAATACAACAGTACCTGCAAGGTATTTCTTTTTTTTCTTAGTCTTTGTATCTGATTTCCTAGCATTGGACTGCAAGTTTGGTTCAGCATAGTTGGTTTTTTCAAGTCTCTATAGCCATATATATAGACTTTTTTTGGTTTGATGTTATTTTGTTAAACACTTTTGTGCTATGTTTTTTTCTTCTCAGTAATTTGATTATTTTCCCTTTTTTAGTTTGTATATACAAGGGATGCCTTTCCTTAGAGTTCATGGTGATGTATAACTAGTTATTCGATTCAAGTTGTATTTTTTCTTTTATGCTACTGAAACTATAAAATTGTAGTTTCTTGTTTGTGGTGAACTTAATAAAGTAGACTAGTGATAAGACTAAACAAAAGCTAACATGAGCACTAATTGTCTTTACCTTCTCTGTCGTATAACTTGAAAGCCTGAGCTGAGGTCAAGAATGCTTGAGAATGAAATGGGGTTAATATTGTTAAATAGCAATTTATTCTACTTATCCGGAACAACTATTAGCATTCTTAATTTTACATGCTTCTCTAGAAAATTACTAAATTTTACATGCTTAGCTCATAGGAACAAATAAAACTCAACTAGCATTGCTGGACTTGTCATTAGTAAAGAGTTAACACTGTTTTTATTGTCATTACAATATTGAAGTATCACAGAGCTTCTGTTTTGGTTGGTGAAATTAGCAATAAATGTAAAATCATATATTTATCATTCTGAATTCTCCTACTGATTCAACTAAAGAAGTTAAACTTATTATTGCTTCCAAATTTATTACACAGATGGATTCTCGCGGTAAAAAAATAAAAAAATCTAAGATGAAGAAACACACTTTACCTAGATCAAGTGAGCTTCCTCCACCTATACCAAATATGAACCCTCTTCCTATGCCTCCTCGTCCTTCTATGCCAGCTTCACAATCATCTGACTTTTTCAAAGTCCCTCCCCCATCTAGCTTGCTTCAGTATTACTCTATGCCTTCTCATGGTGGCTCAGCTTCAACCACTATTAATTTAATACCCATGCCTCATTTTCCAGCTTCTTCCTCGCATGGTGGTGCTATTCAAATCGGTAGCTCACCACCGATTGTATCCCCAGGCCATCATAGTAGCCAGCATGGCGGTTCACCTTTTGTGCCTCATACATCGCCCATTTAATTATCATCTCCGGCATCATCCACTCCAAGTACATCTAACTTAGATATTGGAGGCTCCCACGCAGCTGTATCCCCATCCACCAGTACGTCTACAGTTGTTGGTACCGTGAGACATTGTATTGGAGGGATTGTGTAGTACGATCGTCTTCATAGGCTGATTATTGTTCCCTATAACGTCGGGCGAGTTTTTATTCAATTTCCTTTTAAAAACTTTCAATAAAATTTTGCATATAATTAATGTAATGATATTTTATATGTTAAAATTAAAGGCAGGTTTTTGCCATCCTTTCAGGCCGCACATATGATGATGGAATCTATGAAGTCATTTTTTGACGAACCTTGGAATTCTTGGAAACAGATAAAATCATACTAGATCAGAATGAATATGTGGCAACAATTTAAGGTAAGATAAATTAATTTTAATTAATACTTATCCTCATTCGTCTAATATTATTTATTCAACTTTGCAAGTTAAGTGCGTATGGCAGCCAACATTTAAAAATCCGGTGCATGATAACTACGAGAAGAAAGCACAAAAGTTGATAACAAATTCACATCATGTTTCTAGGAAAGGTGGCAAAAAGCCTTATTGGATACGTGAAGATGTCTGGAATCAGCTCTTGGCGAAGTGGAACACCCCTGAGTGGAAGAAGAAGAGTGAACAAGCAAAGTTAAACAGAGCTTCTACTAAGGGTGGAGCATTGCATACTGGAGGTTCTATTAGTTTTGCAGCCCATCATTGGAGAATGATAATTTCATTATAAAATATTCTTAGTTTTACAAGTATACAACTAAACATACAAACATACAAAATTAATTCTTAATTTTCAGGAAAAGGAACGTGGGGCAGATGTGACTTATGTTGAGGTCTTTGCAGAGACCAACAAAAAGAAGAAGAAGGATGGCACAAGAGAAGGATGGATCGAACTGCGGGCTTTAGAGACATTTGTATTATCCAAACACCAACGCTATATTATTTTTCCTTCTTGGTTTATTTTATTTATATAACGTGTATTATTTTAATTTCAGGACAAGTATCATATTGATCTTGATGCATGGCATCAATCTCATCCGGAAGGAACTCAGCCGACCCTGGAGGATATGACTACAATTTGGATACAAACGGCTAGTGGCGTGACTAAAGGTATAAATATTATGTAATTATCTATTTTGGTATTAATTTGAAAGTTGCTTGTTTGTTTTCTTACTTCTTTTACGTTCTTTTCTTTATTTCTTATTAAAATAATAAAATAAAGGTTGAGTCTATGGGATTGGAGTACATCCATCCACCAGTCATCCACCAACAATATTATTCACCGGGGAATCAGTTTCCCAAGAAGACATGGACTCTATGCGTCAAAAAGTGGATCAAATATCGCAAGAACTTCAAGAAACTCAGGCTTTGATCCAAAAATTATTAAAAAAAGAAAATTAAGAAAAGAGCTGCAATAGAGTCTGAGTCTGAGGAGGAGATTAAATTTGAATAGCCTATTTGAATGTTTTAGAGTTGAAGTTATAGACATGTTTAATTTATGTTGTTTGATAGTTCGTTATTTCATTAGTTGGTTGAATTGTTATAAATATTAATGTTCTCTATGTGGTAAATTTTAAATTTTGGATTGTTATATTAGGTTTTTGGTTAATTGTTAGGTGTTTGGTTGGCTGTTTTATTTGGCAGGTGGGTAATTAGAAATACAGTAGGATTCTGCCTAAAAATGCCAAGATTTGCGACTGAATCCAACACTAATGTCACAAGGAATTATCCAGATTTGCGACTGATTTAGTCGCAAATTAAAAATTTCTAATAATATTTAATTAAATATTGCAAGTGTTTTAGATATTTTTAATTAATTAATAATCAATATATGCGAGTGTTTCACTCAGAATAATTAATTAAAAATTAATTTTATTTTTAATTTTTCGACGGAATCAATCGATACTTTTTATTTATATTTATTTTTTAACTCTGGTCAGTGATTGAATCAGTCACTAAATTTGCAACTGATTCGGTCGTAAATTGCTTAATTTCAAATGTCCTCGCATTTTTCAGTTTGCGATTGAATCCGTCGCAAGTTTTCGACTGATTCAGTCGCAAATATATTGCAACCACAT
This sequence comes from Nicotiana glauca, assembly GCA_026770625.1. Lineage (NCBI taxonomy): Eukaryota > Viridiplantae > Streptophyta > Magnoliopsida > Solanales > Solanaceae > Nicotiana > Nicotiana glauca. Next base: position 29,619 of record MU750741.1, on the reverse strand, counting down.
ATTTTCTGACAGACACTTTTCAGTCGCAAATCGGTCGAAAAAATATGATTTTTGATTGATTTGACGGTCACAAAATTGTTGTTTTTTAGTAGTGAATCATTGAGTGAATAATACCGGGGTTAATTTAATCCCAAACTTCATAACTGTCCCAGTTATATTTGTCACACCATGAGCCCAATTCCTCTCGAGGTTTATCAAACCCAACCAATCCAAATATAACAAATCAATTGAATAAATCCCATTAACTAAAACAAACTTACTAACACATTAATTTAATGCACCAATCTAATACTTGTATCAAACATGCTACTTAAACCAAAGCAGTAAAAGATTTATATGAACTTATACAAAGGGCTCAAATGAAATTCACGAAAGATGTACATATTTTCAGCAGAACAGATGAACAAATTGAGTCAATGAAGTTCACAAAACCATTTGGGCCTGAATTTGGGCCCTAAAGCTAAGAGTGAACTCCAAGCAAATAGCAGCCCTAAATGTGACTTTTAGAGGTTGCTTCAGCTCAATTTATTCAAGCCTAAACCAAACATTCGAATCTTCAAAATTACAGTAGGAAACAATCTAATTTCAAACAGTTATTTCTCATAATTGTATCCTGAACTTACTAGAGACACACACTTAAGCGCATTAATTACAGCCCAACCTGTGAGGCATAAGTTCAGACTCAAATGAGATATACAGTCCTGTTATTGTACAATCTTTAAAATTTAAATAACAACTTTAGTAGCAAACTGGGACATGTTGTTAGTTCATGCTACTGCCTTTTTGGAATAAGTACAACTAAATGATAAACTAATTTAATTCTAATATGTTAACTGTTACAGAAGTGTATGCTAATAGAAGATTCTCGTCCCTTTTGAACATAGCTTTGTCCATAGCAGCCTTGGCTTCTTGTTGTTATCATGTAGATCCCACCTTAAAGCTTTCAAAACCAATTGATCCAACCAACTGGTGGCTGAACCAACAGGTTAAAGCTCATTACCAAATAAGAAATGAAAAGTTAAGTAAGAGAATCAGATGGAGAAGAAAAGAAATACTACCTAAAGGAACATGGTCAATACTACTAGATCATGAACTAAGCTGATCCAACATAAAATAAGTAGGAAAGGAAACAATGTGTCCATGAGTCTAACCATATTGAGGGTCAGCCTTATAGACAACAATGATCCCCAAAACCATGATTTATTTTATGGTTGTCATTTCAGTAGAGGAGAAAAGAGGGGAGGAAGATATACTAAAATTTCAGATTATTATGCACTTTTAAAGGGTGAATCTGACCATTTGAAGGGTTATATTCATTTTCCTGTTGTGCTGCCATAGGAAGTAAACTTTGGCCATAGGTTTCACAATTGCATACATATACTAATTTAGCAATCCAGAATGTGAATTCTTGCATATAACACAACCTTACAGACTTCAAGGTTTCAACTCAAGCAAACATTTAATCCAGAAAACATTCATGATTTCCAAACCAAACTACCAAAAATCAGCTAAACAAACAAGCTCAAATGTAGATTTTTAAACATAGGAACTGATTCTATTAAAAAGGAGCATTGTACATACCTTGAAAATGAAAATATGACTAAAGAATGACCAAATAAAGGTCAAGAAAACCAAAAGAGAAATGAAACTCAAACTTCGGCAATAGAACAACAAACCAGCAATAGCAAAACCAGAGAGCTAACCTAGGGATTCAAATGAATAAACCAAAAACCAGCTTCAAACCAGAAGATTTAGCTAGAGAACTAGGAAAATTTTCCATTCAAACCATATTTTTACTTGCACAGAATCAGAAAAATGAGAAAAAAGGTTTTTGAGTTTTTTCAGAATTTTCTCAAAATCTGAAATTTTCAGAGCATGGAATGTTTTTTAGTAATTTTTGATGGGAAAGTCTGTGTGTGAGAGTGAGGGAGTGTTTTCCTTATATAGAGTGCCTAAAAAGCATCTAAGAAAAGAATATTCTGACCTAACATAACATATTTTACAGTTGTACTGACCTTTTTCCTTATCCAAAACCAGTATTTTCTAAAGATAAGGACGGTTGTACTGTATTCTAGAACTTTCCTATTTTCAGCCTAATGTAAAACCCCATTTTACCCTTTTAGAGTCTGCTTATTACAAGTTTACCTAGGTTTTTTAATTCAAAAGGGTCCCTAAAATTCCTACTTGTTCAATTAAACCATAAAAGTCTTGAAGAATTAAATGTCAGACTAACATCTTTCTAATAGAAAAAGAGAGCCAATTGAATCAAAAGGTATCCTAATTCATTACTTGAAAACTCATATTCAACCAATACTAAGGAAATAAGAATAATCATGGACTAATTATAAGAAACTGAAGTCCTAAAGGGAATTAAACCTGTTTTAATCCATCTTTATCAACTTAAACAGAATAGGAGAGGAAGAAAAGAGAACAAAGACATTTTATAGCCCTAAATTCAGCCCTACTTAATCAGCATGCTGAACTAATTCGTACCATATTTAGTGAATCAATTAAGCTAAAATGAACAATGTGGCTGATAATTATCCTACAAACTAACTAAACAAATTAGAAAATGATTTCAAACAAATCAGCAACATGACTAAGACAACAAAAATTACTGATTCAACAATTGAAGCACAATCAGACCTATGAATATTCTACTGAGCATGAGTGCAGATATAACTTAAGAAAAGAAAAAGACCCTAGAATTATGCAGCTTGATCCGGAACAAACAAATATGCAGAAAAGAACAAAAATCAAAAACCTAAAAAAAATCAAAGGAAAAGAGAGGGATTTACCAGAATTTTAATTCAAAACTGGGTCAAACACGAACTAGTCCAAACTCTCCGAAGTGAAATGTGGACTTTGACTACCATTATTAGACTATTCTTAACAAGAACAGTCGAATAATGGAGGTTTCAAGTCCATTTGACCAATTTTGATCGCAAAATCAGAGAAGGGGAGAAGTTAGGGTTTGAGGGTTCTGAGATTCAAAATTTGTGGCATTTGTCTGGTATTTTTGAGGAATCAAAGGTGATACATGGGTGAGAAGGGACTAAGGATCACATGGTGTTAATTTGGGAATTTTTGGGTGACTTAGGGTTTTGGACGGATTTCTTCAATTCAAGATTCGAGAAATTCTGCGAGGATTCGTAGACAACTAGTTAGATATTTGGGAAGAGGAGGTGAAGGGGAGTTCAGGGTATAAATTTGGGGTTGATTGGAGAACTGCCGCCGGCGGAGGCGATTTCCGACAGGAGGTTTGCGACGGAGGCGGTAAGGGATTAAAGGCGGCTAGGGTTTGTCGTTGAGATAGAGGGAGACGAAGTGAGGGGGTTTGGACAGGGTTGGTGTTGACCCGGTTCAGACACTATTATGCTAAAGTGCAAATCAGTTCAGAGCCGTTGGATGAGTGCAAATCAGTTCAGAGCCGTTGGATGATGAAAATCCAACGGCTGTGATGAATGGAGGCCAAAACAGGGTCGTTTGAGGGTCATCTGGGGCGGACCGGGTATGGTTGGTTTAGGCCGGGTATTTTGATGGGTTTGGCCAGTTCAGGGGACTTTGGACGGGTATAAGGGAGGTTCTTTGATTTGGGCCAGCCTAAAATTGGGTCTCTTTTATTAAAACTCAATTTCTTTTGATTTTCTTTTCTTTTTCTTTTCAAATTAAAACTAAAAATCTAAATTAACTCTAATAAACTAAATTAATCTACCCAAATATATTAAGCTCTAATTAATAATCAACACAATTAATTAAATACCAATTTAAAGGAAAACTAAATAAAATTCAAAGCTAAAATTAAACAAAGCAAATAAATTAATTTTTTTGTGATTTTGTATTTTTATAAAACCCTAATTACTAATTAATTTGAAATATATAAAATTAAATCCTAAATGAAAATACAATGCGTATTTTTGTATTTTTTTTATGAATTATGTTAAACTAAAAATGCACACAGAAATGTAAATAAACATGAAAATTATGCAATTAAATTTTAAAAATCAAATAATTAAAAGAAAAATTCTAATTTTAAGAATCATGTAGGAGTAAATCATGCGAGGCAAAAATCACGTTCTCACAATGCCCAAACAAGTGGGCAAGTTGAAGTGGCTAACGGTGAGCTTAAACGAATTCTTTAAAAAACAGTTAGTGCTTCTCGTAAAGATTGGTCTGTAAAGTTGGATGAAGATCTATGGGTGTACAGAATAACGTTCAAAACAACCATAGGGACTTTACCGTTCAAATTAGTGTATGGAAAATTCTGCCATCTACCTATCGAGATAGAACATAAAGCTTATTGGGCAAGTAAGATGCTTAATCTTGATCTTAGTCTAGCAGGTGAACACGGGTTGGTGCGGATGAAAAATTGGAGGAATTTAAACTGGACACGTATGAAAATGCAAAAATCTTTAAGGAGAAGACAAAGATGTGGCATGATCTCCTGATTAAGCCAAAGGAGTTTTGTGAAAGAGACAAAGTCTCACTATAAAATAGTAGACTTAGGTTGTTCCCCAAAATATTCAAGTCATGATGGATAGGTCCGTATATGGTGAAACATGTCTCACTCCATGGTTCCATTGAAAGGATGAAGAAAGGAATGAAATCTTTAAGGTGAATGGGCATAGGTTGAAATCATACCTTGTTGATGGATTTGACAAGCAATCCTCTAGCATCGAGATCAGATGGGCCTAAGTGAAAGAGTCAAGCTGACGACTATAACTCAACTACTATTTATAACCCTTTTCTTGCTTTTATAGAATAGTTTAGATAATTATAGATTAAGATTAATGGAGATTAGGAGTTTTTGTACTAGTTTGGATATGTATAAGCATGAATTCGATACAAAATAAGTACATAATGGAGTTGGGGTGCACATCATGGGCTAGAAAGTGAAAAAAATCAAAACTCTGAGAAAAGTGGCCTAGCATGATGCGTAGGCCATCGTGCTATAACAAACGGCGAGTCTGACAGAAGTTAGCTCTCTGAATATTCCCACTACTGCGCTGCGTGAGGCACCGCACCCAACTACATGGAATTGAAAAATTACGGCCAGAAATATAAAAAAAAGTTAGGATTAGATATTTTTAGTTTAATGTACCTAACCCTAGGTAGTGTATTTTTGCTAATTTTTTAGCTTTTCTTTAGTTTTGCCAAAATTGTAATTTCTTTGGTGGGGATTTTTGTTGTTATTAGGCTTGTGGATTATTTTTAGAGTATTTTGATGGTGTTGGAAGAGTTGTGTGATGAACTATGGTGGATGTGTGCTAGGGCCGAAATTGGAGGGTGTTTTGTGCGAAATTGGAGGGTGTGCTAATGTTACATTGTGGTGGTGTTGTGGTTATTGTTGGGTGGTTGATTGGTGTTGTTGTGAAGTATTCCTAGACTACTTGAAGTTAAAATTATGAGTTGAACTTGGTGAATGCAATATGTTTAATAAAATGCCTCAATGACATAAAGGTGAATTTGTTGCTTAATTGAAATAATATGTTATGAAATAATGTGATGTGATGATAAGTGTGGAGGTCATGTTCTTATGTTGTAAAACTTTAACGTGTTAGCCCTAACTGCTAATAGATTGACCACCCCATCATAATACCTTGCTATGTGCTAATTGGGGTGTCTGATTCATGCTAAGTACTTGTGTAGTGTTGTATTGTACCTTCTTAATTTTGTTAATAAAAAATTAGTATAACTTCTTATTTTTATTCTCATAGTTACTAGTGTAGCTTCTTGATTTTGTATTTTACACTAGTATAGTCTGTGGTTATGTTGTTGTAATATTATGTTGGTGGTTGGGTGGATTGTTGATTACTTATGGCGTTCTTTCAATGGCGTAGTTGAGTCCCCGATATATATTGTACTTGTAAACATACCAATAACATAAGTGTGGGGTGGTTACCCTGTCTGGTCTTGCTTTTTGTTTTAAGTGTTGTGGCTCATTGTGTTCGTCTTGTGCATGTACAATATTTTACCATCCTAGCAGATACTCTAATACAGGTTCCTCTGAGGTTGCCTCTAGTAGTCGTAGAAAAGGTAGGTGGGAACCTCTCCCCACCCTAGTGGAGCAGGAAGTAGAGCGCATTGATCCAGATGTTGATGTAGTACCGAGCTGCAAGTATGGCATTTGGATTGTGCCAACTCATGCTAGACATTGGCACCGGACCTTTGTTCTGGTGGTGTGTCTCGACTCGAAAGTTGGTATCGATGATGGCAAGCTAGCTAGGAAGTACTATAGGATTTACAACAACATCAGATACATAGGTTTTGAAAGATTGTTTTGTCTCGGTGACATTGGTACCGGACCTTTGTTCTGGTGTTGGTACCGGACCTTTGTTCTGGTGGTGAGTCTCGACTCGAAAGTTGGTATCGATGATGGCAAGCTAGCTAGGAAGTACTATAGGATTTACAACAACATCAGATACATAGGTCTTGAAAGATTGTTTTGTCTCGGTGAGTCGATGAATGTGAACATGGTAAAGGAGTTCTATTGTACCTGGCAGCTTGAGGCCAGTTTAGATGCAATGTATGAAGTGGAGGTGAGAGGCAAGATGATCCCCTTTTCCTCATGGGTAATTAATCAAATTATGGGGTTCATAGAGAACTATCATAAGTTGTTCCTCAGGTTGTTGCGTCGGCCCCATCCTGATATTAGACACTAGTTGTGTGGCGCGAATTCTCTTGCCACATGGATACGGGATGCTAATGAGTTCCACAAAGACATGAAGAAGAGCAATTTCCAGCGTCCTCCCAGATTCATTCTCTAGTTGATTAATGCAAAGATTATGCCCATCCAGAATGACACTGACGTCTCCCCGTTGAAGGTGTTTCTCAATTATGTTATATTGACTCGGATAAAGTTTGATATTATAAGATTTTGATTGAGCACATGGCTCGAGTACGACCACTTGGGGCCCACCGTATGTACTTAGCAAGCATGATCACACGACTTCTGCAGACGCAGTATGTGTAGGATTAGTACCATTATGGTCGGACAATTTCGCTGCTGCAGCCTCCTAAGCTCTTTGATGCCACAGCTGTGACAGATACCCCCCCCGGTGTTGTTGTTCCTATAGATCAGAGATTTCTTTGTGTTGAGGTGACACTTCAGCTACTATTTGCTGATATGCGCCTTCACGCTGCTCGGGGGGAGACTGACTTGGCAAAGCTGCAGATGACCACCCCCTCACCATGGTCACTCAATAGCGGTTGGACTTGGCAGATGATCACAGATGCCACCGGATGAGGACGTAAACTTTGTTCCCTCCAATGATGAGGAGTACTTGCACTCCTTTGAGAGTATTGATGAGGAGTAGGCCAAGGGCCTGGGGGGTTACCTTTTCACTCTTGTTTTGTTATTTTGTATTGAGGAAAATACAATTCCTTAAGTGTGGGGTGGGGTTCTCCCATTTGTTTGTATTTGTATTGGTTTTCTATTTCCCAATTGAGTTTGTTTGATTTGTTTCTTGCTTTCTTAATTAATATGGTCTGTAAATTATAACTCTAAATTCTATCGGCCTGTAATATTTAGTAATCAAAATTATTTAGTTTCAACTCTTCTCGACGATGGATTTCCTCAACTGGCTTCCTGACATACTTGAAGTTGAACTATAAAAATAAAAAAATCCAAAAATATTTTTTTTATTTTTGTTTGATTTTTATTTTACCTTTTTAGGTAGTATAATAATTTTCCCTTGGTTTTACTTTGTGTCGCGGTTCTTTTCCAAGGGTTTTACTTAAACTGGGTGTAGTTTATTTTTTTGTTATAGAAATAAAAAATCTTGAGTCACAGTGCTAATTTGAAGCAATTTTCCTTGACTACATATGCCTTTAGATTGGTGAGTGCCTTAGTTGTGACGCCTAGACTCAATTCTTAACTCTTAGATAAGTGTCTTAAATTGGTTGATTGTGACTTTGCTTAACTGCTTTGACTAAAGAGTCGGGAAAGATCCGATGCTAAGTGAGTTATGTGCCAATGTGAGAGTGAGGTTTGTGTTGATATTATGTGCATGTCAGTTGATAGCTAGAACTTGCCCCATGTGTTTGCATAGCGAAATAGCAGTCTTGTTCAGTCTTGGAAGTGATATATGCATTTTTTTGTTGAGCCAATTATATGTATGTGACCCGCCTAATTGTTTGGTATCCTAGTTAACCCTTTTTGATCATGTAATCCTATTTTCTTTGAAAACCACACTATGAACCTGACCCCTTTATTTGAATTGACTATATGTTTGAACATTTTACCACTCTAAGAGCATTTGATATATTTATGAGCTTATTAAAATCTAAGTGGAGGTATGGTTGGATTTTTTAGTGGAACTATAGAAAAGGAGAAAGGTGCACTGTTAGAAAAAATTATGAGAGCCACTTGTTGGGAATTAAAAAAAAAAGAAAAAAATATTGGTTTTTGTATTTATTATAGAGAAAATTATTCCTTAGTAGTGGTAAATCTTGCTTTGTCTGTGCTTAAAGAAATTAGGAGCTTGGTGTTAATATGATGTGAAGGTTGGGGTTTGGTTCAACACAAGTCTGATGTTATTGTTAATGTATATGTATTAAAATGCCTAGGGAGGTGTAGTTACTATATTCATATGTATCCTACCCGTCCCGCAGCCTACATTACAATCAAAATAAAGCCCTACTTGGTCCTTGAATAAATGAGCTCAATTAGTAGAGTATTATACTACGATCAAGCTTATAATATATTCTCTGTGGTGCATGAATTTTATTTCTAAGAGTGAGTGGGTTCTTTCTATCTTGAATTCCTATTTGTTCTTGAATTTTATTGTGTGTGGAACTACTCTCTATTGTTTGTGTGAGGGCACACGACTTGTGATGGTAAGGTAAAGTCTTTGACCTATGTATTAGAGTAAGTGAGTAGGTTATGAAAAATGTGTGGTGCTTTTGAGTCAATTTTTGAGGCTGGGGTGTTATGACATGGTGCTTAAAGTCTATTTTAAATATTCTTGGCTTGATGTGTTGATGAAATTGTTTAATGAAGAGGTCGTCCCTATATGAAGTGTAGCTTGATTGTTTGATAACGAGCAATGGTAAAAGTGTGGGGTGTTAATGATAGGCGAAAAACTCATGTTTTAGCCATAGTATTGCACTCTAATTACTGCATGTTAGTCTGTTTGAGTTTAAATGATAGTGAGTTAAACTTATTACATGTTTTATGCCTTGCATGAAATAATTCTGAGCTATTAAGGTAATTAGGAGCTAAACCAAATAAGTTAAAGCTTTGAAATCTTAGTAGAAGCCCAAGAAATTAAGTCGAGATCATGATTGGGGATCGAGGACCATGTCCGAATTCAAAAATTAGAAGAAACTATTTACTTTGAGAAAACATAACAGCCGCACCACATGGTGCGATGTGGTTGTGTAAAACTGGGTTTCCTGTCAGATGTCACCTCTCTAAACTTCCTCATAAGCGCGGTGTGGGGCACAAATGTACAAATTCGTCAAAGTTATTTTTTATTTCAGAAGGGAAAGGGTAGTTTTGTCCGGGCCCATACTGCAAGATATAAATACACCAAAAATATATTTTTGAAGGGACTTTTGACCTACGAAAACTTTCAGAAGCAATAAAGGCAAGATGACTCAAAAATTTATCAAGATTTCAACCAACGATCGGTTCAATACGGGAGTTTGTATCGAATCATTATCATTGATGTCTTCTTTATTTTTAAACCTTATTGAGATGACTTTTTCCATTGCTATGAAGTAAATTCCCTTAGGATATCGCAAGACATGGTGTTTTGATACTTGATAAAGGATTCGATTCTTGATAATTGTTTTAACTAATTGATGGAGTTTTTAATTCGTATTGTGGAGTTATTTCTTATTTTTCCTAATCGAAAGAGGAGCTTGATTGTGAATTTCTTTACATCTTATGCTCTAGTTTGAATTCGTGATTCAAATAGGTAATCGAAAGATCCTCTTGAATTGTTAATCGAACTACAAGATAGGAAAATATTCGTGAGAATTTACTCTTTAGACCATAACCATCGTTTTATTTGTTGCAATTGTTTATTGTGCTTCAATTGGATTAACCACTAAAATTAATAGTTAATTGAAAGAGGAACATTAACTTCAAGTATAATCTAATTATTTGTTAAATTCGTGAGAATCAATAATATTATAGAATGAATTAATTCAAGAATTAGATTCTGGGTCAATTGTCTTGAACTTATCTAGTCAATTGCCCGAATTTCTCTTATTGATATTTTTTTGGTGCTAATCTACTGTCTTTTGTGATCAATTGTTAATCGCTTAATTTTAGTAGCTAATAGTAGTTGATAATCATAAATTCAACTGTTAATTTTTTTGAATAGTAATTGACTAAAGACTATTCAAACACTGCTTAAATCCAATCCATGTGGAGACGATAATTAAACTATACTATCTTTGACTAGTAAGCAATAATTTTGTGTTGTGGTTTGCGCTCGTCAGTTGCCTCCCTGAGCGCTTCTACGGTCTTGCACCTGCGGACAGACCCATCCTGAAACACAATCGAGCCCCTCGGGACCCAATCCAAGCACACCAACCAATTTTAAAATATAATATGGACCTACTCGGGATCTCAAATCACACAAAACAACATCAAAACTATGAATCGTACCTCAATTCAAGCCCAAGGAACTAATAAACTTCCAACCTCCAAAACTCATGCCGAACCACATCAAATCAACCCACCTCAAGTTTTGTACACAAGTCTCGAATGGCACAATAGACGTATTCTAATTCCCGAAACCATAATCCAAAAGGGATATCAAGAAAATCAAACTTCGGTCAACTTTTACAACTTAAGCCTTCAACTAAGGGACTAAGTATCCCAATTCAATCCAAAACTTCCATGAAGCTAAACCAACCAACCCCACAAATCACATAACATCTCATTAACATATGTAAAGCATCAAGTAGGGAAAACAGAGCTCAAATATTATTATCAAAATGTATTTGTAAAATAGTTCTAGAGAATATAAAAACAACGTATAAACAGAAATGACAAACATAAAAAGTATTTAATCCGAGCCCACTGAATTCACATGTTTCCTTATGGAATTTAATCCCCTCCTAGTACCTATGGTTTTGGATTATTTCCTCCCAGGATAGAATGTAACGACCCGGCCGGTCGTTTTATATGTTACCGCTCCGTTTACCCCATTCCTGCTTCTTATTGTCTTATTTAGCTATATTATGTGCTATCGGATTGGTTGGCTCGGGTTTGTAGAGGATTTGGTAAGGTTTGAGACACTTAGTCTGTTTCGAGTAAGCTTAAGTTGGAAAAGTCAACCGGATGTTAACTTATGTGAAAAAGGGATCGGATATGAATTTCGATGATTCGAATATCTTCGGGAGGTGATTTGGAACTTATGAGTGTGATTGGAATGTATTTTGGAGGTCCGAAGTAGCTTTAGGCTTGAATTGGCAAAAATGGATTTTTGGAATTTTCCGGTTGATAGGTAAAATTTTGATTTAGGGGTTGGAATGGAATACCGGGAGTTGCAGTAGGTCCGTCGTGTCATTTGGGATGTGTGTGCAAATTTCAATTCATTCGGGCGTGGTTTGATGGATTTTTTTATCAAAAGCGTAATTCAGAATATTTTTGGAACCTTAGGCTTGAATCCGATGTGATTTGGTTGATTCGATGTTGTTTGAGGAGTTTTGAAGATTGGTATAAGTTTGGATAGTGGTATATGACTTTTTCGTGATTTTGGTTGAGGTCTTGGGAGCCTCGGGGTAATTTCGAATGGTTGACGGGAGAATTTGGAGTTAAGTTCGGCAGCTGAAATTATTGTTGTTGTCATAACCGCATCTGCAGTTGGGAGGCCGCAGGTGCGATGCCCGCAGAAGCAGAAGGCAAGCCGCAGATGCGGCCAATAGGGAAGTTAGCTGGAATCGCAGAAGTGGCTACTGGAGCGCACCTGTGATAGCTATCGCGCCCCCTTTTTCTCGCGAAATCGGGTTTATGACATTTGGGAGGACACCTCATTCCTTTTGGGAATTGGGTTTAATTTGAAGAGTCGCCACCCAATGATTAGGGTGCATTAGGACACCAAGGAGGTTTGATTTGAATAACCAGATATTGGGTAAGTGCTTGAAATTATTCTAAGAAGAAGGTGTTAGGCACCCCTCAGAATCCACTAGTGCGGTTCCCAGCCAGATTATTATGAATTTGATTACAATTAGCATATAGACAAATAGGGTTCAAATAAGAGGGGATTTAATCATATAAAGGTTTACAAACAAATAAAGTTGGAAAGAACTAAAAGAAAGCAGATTTTTCTTAAGGAAAGAGTTTGAAATTCTTTAAAAGAGACAAGAAAGAAGGAAAAAGGGAGGGGGGCTCCTAGGTTTATTGACAATATGGATCACCCCACACAATGCTCGGTAATAACTCCTCAATGAGGGACTATGCGTGGAATTGCCGTGTGGTCATCATATCCATATCTACCCTTCTCACCCCACTAAGGTATTAAAGCGCATAATGGTCTCGTTTACTTATTGCATGTTATTACCCGTCCCAATCCTATTAGTCCCGGAGGCATTTAGGACTACTAATCCTAAATGGGAGGGATATTAGGCTTATTTTTGGTTTTAAAGGTAAAAATTGTAAGGCGACATACAAAAATATGTACAGCAAATTGAGGAAAGCACATAAAAAATAAAAAGGCTCAGATATACCTCCTTTACACGAAGACAACACATAATTTAGCATGACTTACACATACAAGTTAGGGTCTGATTAAGTACTAAGCATGCGAAAACTTAAAGGTTGAGGCAAACTGATTTACTACATAATTCAGATAAGAGCCCAAATCATGCCTGCATGTTGGTTGTAGTTATTAACAGAACTGATTTAATTTAAACTTTACCCTAAGGCTTGCCTAAACGGGTCAAGGATCCTATGGGCATGGTATCTACTGAATTCAGAATGCGATAACAATAAACTAAATACATACTGATTAAGAAAGGTTGTCAGATTATTAAAGAAGGCAGGTTTTTACGAAGGTTATAAGTTCTGCAAACGATGACACATCGTTATTACTGATTTTAGCCTTATATGTGAATGGAGCGATTCAGATTCGATAAATAGTTCCTATAGACATGTTTTCTATACGTTGTTGATTTTAAACCCTTTTATAGACATGGTGAAAATGTAGAAGCCTTATAGACATGATATCTAGATGATGAATTTTATTTAATGCCTATGAACATGGTATCTAATTGCAGTTGATTTGTTTAAGATCTATGAACATGATTGCTAGATGAAGAATGAATATGCAAGATTCAGAAGGATTTATAGGCATATTTTCTATATGCATATGAAGAATTTAGATTTCCAAATATTTATGGACATGATTTCTATATGAGAGAATGCAGAGTTCGGAAATACCTATAGACATGGCATCTATGTGAGAAATGCAGAATTCAAAAATACCTATAGACATGCATCTATGTGAGAAATGTAGAAATACCTATAGACATGGTATCTATATGAGAGAATGCAGAATTTAGAAAGACTTATAGGCATGATATCTATCCATTGCATACATAGTTACCCGCCCTTTTTCACTAGCCATCCCCAAGAGTTTATTACAAATTATTATAGCCCAAAATAGGGTAAAAGAATACATCAGAAATTAAAAGTACAACCAGGGAGAGCCTGATTCAGACTTTATGTCTGAAATATGAGATAAACCAACTCCAAGAGATCATAATCCAAAGCCTTTATCCCATTTGGATGTGTCAAAGTTCCCTAAGAGCCTCAAAGGGACTCCAGGTAATGCGCACACCCAAATACATTATCAGATTAGGACAAGTGTAGTGTGGAAAGGCCAGCCCTCAAGTCTCCTAGTTTAGAGGGAACTCAAGGTCCCAAGGCAAGGCTCACAAAAAGGGGAAAGAACTTAGAGACTGAGAGAGAGTGCAAGTGTAGATGCAGAATTCTGAGAGGGGAAAAGGGGAAAGGAGAGGGAGATAAGTACACATAAGGGGTTCAGGGGGATAGGGAAATTGAAAGAGGCAAGGGCAAGCTGTGGGCGCCCAGCAATGGAGAATGCTAGTATACCATAAGCTTGTTCAAACACACATTAATAGAGGCTAGGATCCCAAGGGATCAGGTTTGGTTCATGGACAACAATTTACATATTGCCATGCTCCAATCCATAGCTTAAACACATAAGGGGGTGGGGAATAGGGATTCATAATAAAAACAGGCACAAAGTAATCATCATGCTAATTTGAGTGTTGAACTATACAGAAATAGTAAGTAGGCATGGATACAAAAGCATTAAATAAACACATTGTTGTGGTGCTTAAAGCTTAAATCAGGAC